>CM076577.1:1116977021-1117254722 GCA_034641835.2 Pinus albicaulis | reverse complement strand
TTGAATGTAAGGAATACAGCCATGCTACAATGTCACATTCAACTATCCGAAAACATTACACACATAAAAAATTTTTTACCTACCACATAACAATGCTCACATCCAAATCAAAGACTATACAATTATTGCTATACACAGTGTTTAATATTTGTTCCCATAAGCATAACTTATTATCCCATTGGCGTTAATATTAAACTGAAAGACTTAATACATGGATTAACTGTGGGTTTCGATGCTTAAAATGACTCACAGGGGTGCTCCTCGGTCATCATTTCATACATTGCCACTTAATAGATTTTTGTCAGAGTTAATTTAGTTCCCGGCGCGCTTCATTTAACACTCTTACCGATGAGGATCTTAGCTTCCGATTTCTCCTTAAGATGATCCGGCCACTTGGCACGAAGTTCTCTCGGGTCGAGGCAACCCGTCGTCGGCCTACTGTATTCCATTTACTCTGCAATAACTCGACGGTGACAGTTGTTCACAAGTCTCTAGTTCTTTGGTAATTGCGAGGGAAACAGGCTAGTCTGGAGTGTTCCGCTCGCTCGCCCGCCTGGAGACTGAAGTTCTCCCATGGCGCACCTGGAGGTTCTGCGCCTCATCGGCGTCTTTGCCAGCGAAGTCTGAATGGAGGAAGGTATACCGCAATCTCGTATAAATTTCTAAGTCTTTATTACTATTTGCCTACAGGAACATCATCCCGGTTCTCACAGTATTCTCTCTATGCATTTCCTAGGTCTTGTGGAAGCACCGAGAATGCTCTATGGTTTCACCATGAAGTCGTGGTTTTGCACTAGACTTCCGAGTGCCTTCCGGTAAGTCATTTTCCTCACAGTGCAATTAATTTCTTGAAACAGATGAAGGTGGTTTGACATTCCCAGCTCTGCGCAGGACTTCCCCTTCGCCAACACTTATCCATACTGCGTTCACCTACTAGGTTTCAGGGTGGCAAACTGCCAGGTATTTACTATTATCTATTGGAGGAGTTTTTTTTTGTTTTTCGGAATTTGCATTATAGAATTAATTCATCGTTAACCTACTCTCTCTTATACTGAGTTATTGTCCTCCTTGCCCTGCAGGTGAGTGGTTTTCATCTAAACCCCTCTCTAGTCCATCTTCTACACTTTCTCTGTGGCTAAACAACGCTTATCTTGTCCCAGGTACCATCATTCGCCTTGAGGTTCTGTGGCATTTGCGTCATGGACTTTAGATTCCCTTTGGAACTGAGTTCATCAGGATTGAACTTAAGTTATGAAATTGTTCCTGCTTGTTATAACGTTTCCGAGGCCTTAGCCTCTGTAGCTTTTGGATATTTTCTTGATACATTGTAAGCAGTTATGATATTTTTAACATTACTACTACAGGCGCGGTCTGAGCCCCTAACTCAGTTTCTAACAATTTATTTATGAAATTCTTGGGTAATCTTGTTTCTCTATTGCTGGTATTAATGCTCTTAGGCCGAACTATGACGCGTTATTCGCTTCCTAGAGTGGTTGGATTGACCTTTCTCTGACATGCAACTCTTTTACTAGCGATATTTGAAGAATAATCACTCCTATTGTTACTGTTGTGCTAACTGTAAATTTCGGTGAGGAATTATGGAATTTTATTACAGGGTTTTCATTTCGGTTTACCCAATAAACCACAGTGTTCATAACCCATCTCTTGTTTTTAGGCAGTTACTAAAAAGAAAGGGTTGTATTGCTCTCTTGAGCCGGCTTTGTTTTTGGGAAAAATGAATGTTATCGTTTTCTTCTCTGTGCCGGCCAGAAGACTAGTTTAAATGGTCATTTGTTCAATTCTTTTTACCGTATGGTTCTTTACTCTAAGTGTCGGGTTCACGGCCTTGCAATGCATCCGTAACTTCTCATACTCTAACAAAGTAAATTTATAACACTTGTTCCAGCGACGGTTTCAGGTTCACGTTCTTTATTTACGATGTTTGGAATTCTACTGTAGAAGCTCAATATATATATATATTTGCAGTTATATATCTATACAAACTGACAGGGTAACTTGCATAAACATTGGTTTTTTGTTACTTTCGTTTCTACTGTTACAGTTTTCTTCAGGATACGTCGATAAAATAAAGAATATCATTAACTTCTTCCTATACATTGAACACCCGTGGATAGTTAAATTCGAGCATCTGCACATTTAATGCACAACTAAATCATCTTTCTTTTTTTTCCAATAGAAACTAATAGTTTCCTGCCGTACTGTATAATCACATTCCTAGTAAAATAAGAAATAGCATTAACCTATTTATTTACAGAGTCTAGGATGGTATTACTCAGAAAATCATTTAACCTGTATTCCATATAAGTTTTCAAAAGTCTGTGTACTTATTTGAAACTAAAAATCGATTCCCAAAGCTGTGGTCCACCCTTCCAACCAAGTGAGGCCATTACGTCCTTCACTTGCCCCCTAGCCTCAGAACTCTAGGATTAGTGTCACGGAGTCTCTACAGTGGAGTCTGCACTACTGTGACCTCTAGAATTCCCTTCCAGTCACATGCAGGAGGACTGGCCAATTCAAGGGTTTCTTGAAAGATACTTCCACTGGGGCCACTAGCTCAAGACAATACTTTCCCCTTTCTTGCCAACATTTCCAGAACCCCCTCTCCTCCCTTGGATTCCCACTTTATCCATTCAGGAGAGGGTAACTGTTTTTCTCCA
Source organism: Pinus albicaulis (assembly GCA_034641835.2). Lineage (NCBI taxonomy): Eukaryota > Viridiplantae > Streptophyta > Pinopsida > Pinales > Pinaceae > Pinus > Pinus albicaulis. The sequence goes on along the minus strand of CM076577.1, from coordinate 1,117,252,044 downwards.
ACTGTCTCCAACCACTTCCCATTCTGAGAGAACTATCACCAACAGCTTTTCAGGTTCTCTTTTCCTTCATTGGTTTTTCTTTCTCATTAATTCAGAAAAAGAATAATAACAAAATAAAATCTAAAAATAGTGATTGTCTCAAAATATCATCATAAAGTTTTGTTTGTTCAGAAAATAAAATTAAATAAAATAAACCAACTGTTTTAACTAGTAAATACTAGTTACTTCCTTTATGAGGCTGTCACAACTCCCCCCCCTGAGAGTAACACCGTCCTCAGTGTTTTTCAGCCCATCTCTGCAAAAAGTTCCGGGTAAGCTTCTTTCACAAAATTTTCATCCTCCCAAGTAGCTTCGTCCGGTCCAAAGTGCTTCCACTGCACTTTCACCTGGGTAACTACTCTTTTACGGAGTTCAATTTCCCTACGATCAAGTATGCGTAGCGGCTCTACCAGAAATTCTCCATCCGGTTCTACCTGAATTTTTTGCCAATGAATTACATGTTTCTCATCATGCACATATCGATTTAACAACGATACATGGAACACATTATGCACTTTAATATGACTAGACAGTGCCAGTCTATAAGCTACTGGCCCCATCCTTTCCATAATTTGGAAGGATCCGCAGTAACGAGGGGCTAACTTGGCGCAAGAAATCCATCTCAAGGTACTTCTCTTTGGTTTAATCCTGACATACACGTGGTCCCCTACACCGAATTCACGATAAGACCTTTTCCTGTCTGCAAAGACCTTCTGTCGGTCCTGTGAAACCTTCAAATTCTGCCTTATTCTTTTTACTTCAGCTTCTAGCTTAGCCAACATTTCTGGCCCCAACATTAATTTTGTCTCCAGGCTGCTCCAGTTTATCGGTGTACGACACTGTCGTCCATACAGCGCTTCAAAGGTACTCATCTTTAGAGATTCCCGATATCCGTTGTTATATGCAAACTCTACTAGGTGCAGGTAATCCTCCCATTTAATTGGCTGTCGCATTACATACATACGCAACATATCCTCCGAAACTTGGTTTACCCGCTCGGTCTGCCCATCAGTTTGAGGGTGATAGGCAGTACTGAAGTGTATCTGAGTACCTAAACCCGAAAATAAGGTTTTCCAAAACGCGAAGGTAAACTTAACATCCCTGTCTGAAATCACGGTCTTAGGTATACCATGCAATCTAAACATTTCCTTCATGAATATGTCTGCAATCTGCACTGTCTTGTAAGTGGATTGCACAGGTATGAAATGGGCAGATTTACTTAATCTTTCCACCACTACCATGATTGAATCATTCTGCTTCCTTGTTCGAGGTAAGCCTGTGATGAAATCCAAAGAGATCACTTCCCATTTCCATTCAGGAATGGGTATGGGCTGCAGTAGCCCCGCTGGATGCCGATGCTCCACTTTAACCTGTTGGCATTCTAAACACTTGCTCAAATATTCCGCAATGTCTCTGCGCATACCTGGCCAATAATATATCTTTCTAATTTCCGAAAGCATCTTTTGATAACCAGGATGACCAGCATAGTTGTTGCGGTGGTACTCGTTCAGGATTAAATCCTTGAGACTTACGCGATTAGGAACATAGGTTCTTCCACGAAAAGTTAGCATCTGTTCTTCGTTGCTTTCATACTCAGATGGCTTACCTTGCTCTTTATCATTTTCCATCTGCTGCCATAAGAACTTGTATTCTGGTTCCTTCCGTGCCTCTTCCTTTAATTGTTCGGACAGCTGGCTTATAGGTTGGCTGAAGTACGTTTCATAGATCCCATGTAATTTCCTGCTCAGAGCATCCACAACTCGGTTTTCTTTTCCTTTAACATGTTGTATGTCCATGTCGAATTCACTCAAAAAGGCATTCCACCGTGCTTGCCGAGAGTTTAAATCTGCCTGCTTAAAATAATTAGTTAGACTGCTATGGTCTATTTTAAGTACAAACTTTTTTCCCAGTAGATAATGCCTCCATACTCGGAGAGCATGCACTACTGTTGTAAGTTCTAGATCATAAGTAGAGTATTTTTGCTCATGTTCTCTCAACTTTCTGGACTCATAGGCTATTACCTTGCCTTCTTGTGTTAACACTGCACCGACTCCCTCCTTGCTGGCATCTGTGCACACCTCGTAGTCTTTGCTGGGGTTAGCTACCCTCAGCACTGGTGCTGTGGTTAAAAGTTGTTTCAGCTTTTCAAAGCTGAACTAACATTCTTTCGTCCATTTAAAAGGTTTGCCTTTCTTTTGTAAGGATGTAATAGGATAGGAAATCCTAGAAAAACCTTCGATGAACCGTCTGTAATACCCTGCTAGACCCATAAATGATCTGATATCGGCCACATTCTGGGGTACTTTCCATTCCAAGATAGTTTTAATCTTTTCGGGGTCCACTGCTATTCCTTCAGCTGTCACAACATGACCCAAGTACTGGATTTCTGTTTTAAAGAAATCGCACTCGCTGAATTTAGCATACAGCTGATGCTTCCTCAGCATTTCCAGTACTATTCTCAGATGCTCCTTATGTTCTTCCTCACTCTTGGAATAAATCAATATGTCATCTATGAAGATCAGTACAAAATGATCTAAAAATTGATGAAAGATGCCATTCATCAACCTCATAAAGGTTGCTGGTGCATTTGTCAATCCGAATGGCAATACCACAAACTCATAATGCCCATATCTGGTGCGGAATGTTGTTTTGTAAATATCCTCATCCTTGACTCGAATCTGATGATATCCAGACCTCAAGTCTATTTTAGAGAACACCTTGGCACCTCTCACCTGATCGAATAAATCATCAATTCTGGGTAGAGGATATTTATTCTTAACTGTCAGCTTGTTGAGTTGTCGGTAGTCCATACACATACGTAAGGTTCCATCCTTCTTTCTAACAAAAAGAACTGGTGCTCCCCAAGGTGACACGCTTGGGCGGATATATCCTTTATCTAACAACTCCTGTAGCTACATTTTTAACTCTGTTAACTCTGGTATGCTCATTCTGTAAGGTGCTCTTGACACAGGAGAGGCTCCGGGTAGTAATTCAATAGTGAAACCAATTTCTCTTTTAGGGGGCAACCCTGGAATGTTTTCTGGAAATACATCCAAGAATTCCTGTACTACAGGGATATCTTTTATATCTGCAGCCTTTCCCTTAGGCTCAACATACCCTACTTGAATTGCGTACAGCTGACATCCCTTACGGATACACTTGCTCATCTGAGATGTTGTTATGGGGCGTAATTGCACAGGCTTTTTAATTCCTTTAATTTCCTTACGCGTACCATCTAGCGCTTTATAATGAATTGTATTTTCCTTACAATCCACTATGGTCCAGTGTTTTTTAGCCAGTCCATTTCTAGTAACACATCATACGATCCCAATGGTAGAATATTTAAGTCTACCGCAGCTGCTATTTGGCAACTTCCAGTATGCAATCAGCAATTTTCACAGTCACTTTGCGTTTTGCTCTGGTGGCTAGTTGAACTAACCAGGAGTTTTTAAATTTCTGCTCTTTTAAGTTGCACACTTCCACTAGTTTAGGATTTACATAACTTAAACTAGCGCCAGGATCTACTAAAATCGAAATAGGTTTAGATAATATAGTACCTTCCAATTCAATCATTGTGGGTTGAAAATCAGCCTGTCGATTCTCCAAGGCTGCGTTTATACGTGGTATGTTTCGTGCCACGTCCCCCACTGTTGATGCCTCCTGCAAATTTGCCACAGTTTCACTCTTATTCCGTTGTGGACAGTTCTTATAGTAGTGTGCTTCCCCACAGCCCCAGCACTGTAGGGGAGGTCTAGAATTCTGCCCCTGCTCTGGTTTGCTTGATGCTTCTATGGGTTTTTCTTCTGCTGGCCATTTGATCCTTTGATGGTTCTTATTAAACTGCTTGCTTCCAGCGTTCCGTACTGCCCCTTTAAAGTGGCTGCTTTTACTGCTTCAGAAAGTAGATGAGTTTTTCTGATTTTTCTTGGGCTGCCAACTTTTCCCACTCTCCCCCTTGGCCTTATACTGCTGGTAACACATGCATGCTTTCCGGACAGCTTCATCCATAGTTTGGGGGTTAAAAAACTCTATTCTTTCCCTCATGGGAGCAGGCAGACTGCTCAGAAACTGCTGCACCTTGGCTTTTTCCTCTCTGAGGTAAGGTACATAGCGTAGCAGGGAGGTAAATTTCGTGACATACTCATCCATGGTCATCTGGCCCAGTCGGAGATCATGGAATTCCTTGGCTTTATCATCGTAAAATATTTCTGTTAGATATTTATCTTTGAAGTACTACTGGAATAATTCCCATGTAATGTCTCGTTCATCTATGTTGCGAACATTTTTCACCTCCTCCCACCATAGGGTGGCTTTCTCTCGCAGCTAGTATATAGCCAATCTGGCCTTCAGATTGCTGCTATACTCATATACCTGAAAATATTTATTGATGTTAATTAACCATGCTTCAGCTACTTCTTCCACCTCGCCATCAAACATTGGTGGCTTAATCTTACGAAACTCCCCCTGCAGTTCAACTTTTTGCCTCTTGGGATCCTGTTGGTCAAACAGATTTTCCAATTCTGCCTCATTATAATTACGGTTTTTGCTCCTGTGGGAGAAACTCTTTTCAATTTTTCCGATGGTGTTGTTTCTGGTTTGCTGGTCCTCTGGTTCCGTTGATAATTCTCTTTCTGCACTGGGTTGCCGCATCTCATGATTTTGTTTATCAGAGATACTCTTCAGAATCTTTTCCTGGTCTTGCAACAACTTTTCATTGTCTTTCTGGACTCCAATCATCTCTGCTTGTAACTACTGTACTGTATTTAACAGAAAAGAAGTTTGTTGCTGCTGTTCTTCCAACAGTTTACTCGTTCTCTGGTGCTGCTCCAATGTTAGTTGAACCCACATTTCTGGGTTCATGACTGTTGGACCTTGAGTCTCTTCTGGTTGCGATTGAGATGTCCTTTCTATCCTATCTTTCTGCTTCTGCTCAGTGCACTAATACATACACAGCTTTGTTAGTAGACCCTTAGGTTTCCAGTGTAGTAACCGACTCTGATACCACTTGTCACATTCAACTATCTGAAAACATTACACACATAAAAAAAAATTTACCTACCACATAACAATGCTCACATCCAAATCAAAGACTATACAATTATTGCTATACACAATGTTTAATATTTGTTCCCATAAGCATAACTTAGTATCCCATTGGCGTTAATATTAAACTGAAAGACTTAATACATGGATTAACTGTGGGTTTCGATGCTTAAAATGACTCACAGGGGTGCTCCTCGGTCATCATTTCATACATTGCCACTTAATAGATTTTTGTCAGAGTTAATTTAGTTCCCGGTGCGCTTCATTTAACGCTCTTACCGATGAGGATCTTAGCTTATGATTTCTCCTTAAGATGATCTGGCCACTTGGCACGGAGTTCTCTTGGGTCGAGGCAACCCGTCGTCGGCCTACTGTATTCCATTTACTCCGCAATAACTCAATGGTGACAACTGTTCACAAGTCTCTAGTTCTTCGTTAATTGCGAGGGAAACAGGCTAGTCTGGAGTCTTCCGCTCGCTCGCCCGCCTGGAGACTGAAGTTCTCCCATGGCGCACCTGGAGGTTCTGCGCCTCATCGGTGTCTTTGCCAGCGAAGTCTGAACGGAGGAAGGTATACCGCAATCTCGTATAAATTTCCAAGTCTTTATTACTATTTGCCTGCAGGAACATCATCCCAGTTCTCACAGTATTCTCTCTATGCATTTCCTAGGTCTTGTGGAAGCACCGAGAATGCTCTATGGTTTCACCATGAAGTCGTGGTTTTGCACTAGACTTCTGAGTGCCTTCCGGTAAGTCATTTTCCTAACAATGCGATTAATTTCTTGAAACAGATGAAGGTGGTTTGACATTCCCAGCTCTGCGCAGGACTTCCCCTTCGCCAGCACTTATCCATATTGCGTTCACCTACCAGGTTTCAGGGTGGCAAACTGCCAAGTATTTACTATTATCTATTGGAGGAGTTTTTTTTTGTTTTTCGGAATTTGCATTATAGAATTAATTCATCGTTAACCTACTCTCTCTTATACTGAGTTATTTTCCTCCTTGCCCTGCAGGTGAGTGGTTTTCATCTAAACCCCTCTCTAGTCCATCTTCTACACTTTCTCTGTGGCTAAACAGCGCTTATCTTGTCCCATGTACCATCATTCGCCTTGAGGTTCTGTGGCATTTGCGTCATGGACTTTAGATTCCCTTTGGAACTGAGTTCATCAGGATTGAACTTAAGTTATGAAATTGTTCCTGCTTGTTATAACATTTTCGAGGCCTTAGCCTCTGTAGCTTTTGGATATTTTCTTGATACATTGTAAGCAGTTACGATATTTTTAACATTACTACTACAGGCGGGGTCTCAGCCCCTAACTTGGTTTCTAACAATTTATTTATGAAATTCTTGGGTAATCTTGTTTCTCTATTGCTGGTATTAATGCTCTTAGGTCGAGCTATTACGCGTTATTCACTTCCGAGAGTGGTTGGCTTGACCTTTATCTGACATGCAACTCTTTTACTAGCGATATTTGAAGAATAATCACTCCTATTGTTACTGTTGTGCTAACTGTAAATTTCGGTGAGGAATTATGGAATTTTATTGCAGGGTTTTCATTTTGGTTTACCCCATAAACCACAGTGTTCATAACCCATCTCTTTTTTTTAGGAAGTTACTGAAAAGAAAGGGTTGTATTGCTCTCTTGAGGCGGCTTTGTTTTTGGGAAAAATGAATGTTATCGTTTTCTTCTTTGTGCCGGCTGAAAGACTAGTTTAAATGGTCATTTGTTCAATTCTTTTTACCGTATGATTCTTTACTCTAAGTGCCAGGTTCACGGCCTTGCAATGCATCTGTAACTTCTCATACTCTAACAAAGTAAATTTATAACACTCGTTCCAGCGACGGTTTCAGGTTCACATTCTTTATTTACGATGTTTGGAATTCTATTGTAGAAGCTCAATATATATAAATTTGCAGTTATATATCTATACAAACTGACAGGGTAACTTGCATAAACATTGGTTTTTTGTTACTTTCGTTTCTACTGTTACAGTTTTCTTCAGGATACGTCGATAAAATAAAAGAATATCATTAACTTCTTCCTATACATTAAACACCCGTGGATAGTTAAATTAGAGCATCTGCACATTTAATGCACAACTAAATCATCTTTCTTTTTTTTCCAATAGAAACTAATAGTTTCCTGGCGTACTGTATAATCACATTCCTAGCAAAATAAGAAATAGCATTAACCTATTTATTTACAGAGTCTAGGATGGTATTACTCAGAAAATCATTTAACCTGTATTCCATATAAGTTTTCAAAAGTCTGTGTACTTATCTGAAACTAAAAATCGATTCCCAAATCTGTGGTCCACCCTACCAACCAAGTGAGGCCATTACGTCCTTCACTTGCCCCCTAGCCTTAGAACTCTAGGATTAGTGCCACGGAGTCTCTACAGTGGAGTCTGCACTGCTGTGACCTCTAGAATTCCCTTCCAGTCACATGCAGGAGGACTGGCCAATTCAAGGGTTTCTTGAAAGATACTTCCACTGGGGCCACCGGCTCAAGACAGTACTTTCCCCTTTCTTGCCAACATTTCCAGAACCCCCTCTCCTCCCTTGGATTCCCACTTTATCCATTCAGGAGAGGGTAACTGTTTTTCTCCAACTGTCTCCAACCACTTCCCATTCTGAGAGAACTATCACCAACAGCTTTTCAGATTCTCTTTTCCTTCATTGGTTTTTCTTTCTCATTAATTCAGAAAAAGAATAATAACAAAATAAAATCTAAAAATAGTGATTGTCTCATAATATCATCATAGAGTCTTGTTTTGTTCAGCAAATAAAATTAAATAAAATAAACCAACTATTTTAACTAGTAAATACTAGTTATTTCCTTTATGAGGCTGTCACAAAAGTCTTCTCTCATTCGAATTGAAAAATGTCTCTATAAAAAAAACTTGCTAAAATCTTTCTTTATTAAAAAAAAACATAGATAAAGTCTTTTTTATATTAAAAAAATTAAGTATAAATTTTTTTATAAATTAAAAAAATATCTTTTTATAAAAAAAACTTATAAATAAAAAATATTTCTATAATAAAAAAATTGATAAATTTTAAAGAAACTTGATAAATAAAAAAATATTTCTTTAATAAAAAAAAACTTGATAAATAAAAAATATATTTCTTTGATAAAAAAAATGGACTTGATAAATTTTAAAATATTTCTTTGTAACTTGATAAATTTTAGAATGTGTCAAAAAAAATGTCTTTTTATAAAAAAGAAATATAACATTTCTTTAATAACTTGATAAATTTTAAAATATTTCTCTATAACCTGATAAATTTTAAAGTATCTCATAAAAAAATATCTGTTTATAAAAAAAAATTTATCCTTTAGACTTGCTACCCACCCACCTAGAGGAACCCAACCTTATCACCTATTGCTTAGGCAAGAATGCTTTGTGGGGTAAGCACTATCTTTCTTTTTGGACCGGGCTATTCACACTTTTATGGATTCAAACAGCATTATATGACCTCTGCCCTATGCTCATACCACACTTTTATGGATTCAAACAACATTATAGGACGTCTGCCCTATGCTCATACCGGTCAGCAGCATCAGATTCCAATCACACCTTTCTTTATATTTGAAGCAAGGCACTTTCTGTAAACTAGGGCTTCACTTTTTAGGGTTCTTTCACGTAAGTCTTTTATAAAAAAATTAACGATAATTTTTTTTATAAATTAAAAAATTATCTTTTTATAAAAAAAATTTGAAAAATTTGAAAAATATTTTTTTAATAAAAAAAAATTGATAAATAAAAAAATATTCCTTTATAACTGATAAATTTTTAAATGTCTCAAGAAAATATCACTTTATAAATAAAACTTGATAAATTTTAAAATGTATCAAATTTTTATAAAAAATTAAAAAAAAAAAAATTAAAAAAAATTAAAAAAAAATTAATAGATTTTAAAATGTATCAAGCCTTTTATATAAAAAATTAAAAATTAACTTCCGGATGTGGATGTCTAACTGGTTCGATGGGACAACCGTCCCTGGCCAACTCCCAAGGCGCTTGGCATGGTGTGGCCACATGGCCCTCCACGGCGCCATTAAATCGGACTTCAATTCGCCTGTGAGCAATGCATTTACTCTTCAGCGCTGGCTCTTCTTCCTCCTTGGTAAGCCCAGTCGATTCATTATGGACGCGGATTTGGATTCTCCAGAGCATTCCGACTCCACGAGCAGCAATTTGGAACCCTTTGGCAGTGCATGCTCTGTGAATTGTGCAGAGCCCAGTGCTCGCACACACACCGGCCGTCGCTGTTCGATTTATAGTTGTCTTGAAACTCTTCCTAGTTCTCATTTTTCTCATAGCGCCCTCTTTCAAGCAAACATCGTTTCGCAGATTCTTCCGGGCTCGCTCTGTGCTCGTGCTCCTTTCCAAGCTTTCCCCCACTACCTGAGGCCAGTTCAAGTTGCCGAGACTGCCATGCCAAGACTCAGACAATGAATGACTTGCCGCCGAAGAGGCACTCGCGGCAGATCTGTAAGTGAGCAGCCCTCTTCCAGTCGGCAATCATTCGTTAATCCCACTGGCTCTACCCATGGCCATCCACCTGCCTCTCCTCCTCATGAAGCGCTGTAGAACCATGTATCCTCTGCCCCTATGCCCTCTAGTAGCCATTTTGTTAGACAAACCACGCAGAGAGCGGAGTTCCATTTTGATAGTGCTTTTAATTGTCCCACCATCACGGCTTTCATTACCATTACCCTGCGAGAAGAAGCTACTCTTTGTTCTCCTCCTTGGCATGAATCCCCTCCCGCTCCTCTTGAACCCCCTCCCGCTCCCAGTGACCCTCGCCCCAGCCCTGATGTAATGTCCCTTGCTGGTATGGGCGAACCCCCTGTCACTGCAGCTCCCTCCTTGGGCCTTTTCTCCATGCAGGTGGACGCGAATGAAGCTCAAAACGCTGGTGCTCAACACGATGATGCTAATGCTGAAGATTTCGAGGAAGACTACGGATGCCCCATTGAGGAGGAGCAGCCCTCTCCCATCAACACCAATTAACTCTGCTATGACATGGCTCTGTATGGTCTCTGAACTAGATTACTTTGCAAGAAATACTGGTTTTTGTTATCCACAGCAGCATACTGGTTTTTTGTTGTCGATAGTGTTATCTTTCTGTTGTTTTCTCATGACAAATGTTATAGACACCACACCGGTTTCCCTATACAAGGGTGGTGCAACTGTTTTTATAGAACTGGTTTCCCTCTATGGGCAGTTCAGTATCAGGATAAAGCATGGACATCAAGCCCAGCTTCAGGCTACCATAGCTGAACTGAGGCAGTTTTGTACTATAATGTTCACATAATAGAATTAGCACAATTTAGGAAAAATAAAAATAAAATTAACGATAATTTTTTTATAAATTAAAAAATATCTCTTTATAAAAAAACTTGATAAATAAAAAAATCTTAAAAAAAGACTTAATAAATTTAAAATGTCACACTATCTCTTATAAAAAAAACTTAATAAATTTTAAAATGTCTCTTTATAAAAAAAACTTGATAAAGTCTTGTATAAAAAAATTAATTAAAAAAATGTCTCTTTATGAAAGTTTTTTATAAATTAAAAAAATATCTCTTTATACAAAATAAATAATTTGATAAAGTCTTTTATAAAAAAATTATAAAAAATTAACTAAAAAATGATTTTTTATAGTTAATTTTTTATAAATTAAAAAAATATCTCTTTATAAAAAAACTTGATAAATTTTAAAATATCTTTTTATAAAAAATATAAATTTTAAAACATCTTTTTATAAAAGGAAAAAAAACTTGAATAAATTCTTTTAATAAAAAATTAATTAAAAAAATGTCTCTTATAAAAGTTTTTATAAATTAAAAAAATATCTTTTTATCAAAAAAATTGATAAAGTATTTTATCAAAAAATTAATTAAAAAAATATCTCTTTTAAAAAAAATCTGGTTAAAGTTTTTTATAAAAAAATTAATTAAAAAATATTTCTTTATAAAAAACTTCATAAAGTCTTTCATAACTTTATAAAATTAAAAACTTGTTTTTTTTATTAAAAAAAGGTTAATAACTTTTATAAAAAAGCTTTATAAAAAACTTGATAAATTTTAAAATGTCTCGTTATAAAAAGAACTTGATAAAGCTTTTTATAAAAATGTTTATTTAAAAAAAAGTCTCTTTATAAAAAAAACTTGATAAAGTCTTTTATAAGAAAAATTTATAAAAAAATTAAAAACTTGATAATCTTTGAAATCTTTAAAATGTCTTTTTATAAAAAAAACTTGACAAAATCTTTTATAAAAAACTTAAAAAAATATCTCTTTATAGAAAAAACTTAATAGTCATTTATAAAAAAATTAAAAAAAATGTCTTTTTATTAAAAAAAAACTTGATAAAATATTCTATAAAAAAAACTTGATAAAATTTTTTATAAAAAAATTAAAAACTTGATAAAGTCTTTTATAAAAAACTTGATTAAGTCTTTTATAAGAAAAGCTTGATAGTGTTTTATAAAAAAAGCCTTGATAAAGTCTTTTATAAAAAAACGTGATAAATTCTTTTAGAAAAAAAAATTGATAGAGTCTTTTATAAAAAAACTTGATAGAATTTTTTATAAAAAAAAAACTTGATAAAATCTTTTATAAAAAAATTAAAAACTTGATAAAGTCTTTTATTAAAAAAAACTTGATAAAGTTTTTTATAAAAAACAAACTTGATAAAGTCTATTATAAAAAAAAACTTGATAAAATCTTTTATAAAAAAAAACTTGATAAATTCTTTTATAAAAAAAACTTGATAAATTCTTTTATAAAAAAAAACTTGATAAATTCTTTTATAAAAAAAAACTTAATAAATTCTTTAAAAAACAAAACAAAACAAACGGATAAAGTCATTTATAAAAAAAATTGATAAAGACATTTATAAAAAAATTTAAAACTTAATAATCTTAAAAAAAATGTCTCTTAATTAAAAAAACATGATAAAGTCTTTTATAAAAAAATAAAAAACTTGATTTAAAAAAAACTAGATAAAGTCTTTTATAAAAAAATTAAAAACTTGATTAAAAAAAAACTTCATAAAGTCTTTTATAAAAAAATTAAAAACTTGATAATGTTTGAAATCTTTAACATAAAAAAATTGTAATTTCTCATTAAATTGAAAAATATCCTTTTTTATAAAAAATAAAATAAAAAACTTGATAATTCTTTCATTCAAATTGAAAAATGTCTTTCCTTTTATTAAAAAATCTTGCTAATCTTTGACCTACAAGATTGTAATTTCTCTCATTCAAATTGAAAAATATCTTTCTTAAAAAACAAAAAAACTTGATAATCTTTAACATGAAATAAAAGACATCATGATTTATTTTTTAGGTTACAAAAAAACTCTTCCGTACTTCCCCTCATAAAGGTTACAACTTAGAAAATTTCCTTCATAAAATTTACAACTAGGAAATTTATTTGGTACTTAGGAAAACTTTTCGTTACTTCCCCTCATTATGAGGAATTTTAACATAAGAGGGTAAACCTACATCTTCATAAAATTTACAACTAGGAAATTTCTTTGGTACTTAGGAAAACTTGTTGGTACTTCCCTTCATTATGAGGGATTTTAACATAAGAGGGTAAATATACATCTTTTATCTTTTAGGGCACAAGGTTAAACTAACAATCTTGTTTGAAAGCTATTATAACCATATACATGTTACTTACAAGAATATAATATATAATTTGGATGAGGAGGATAACACTCCATCCCACAACCATTTGTGTTAAGACTCAATTCACATTAGACATCATGAATTATTACTAAATAATGCTAAAAATTAAGTATATAGACATCGTGACTTATTGCTAAATAATGCTAAAAATTAAGTATATAGAGGATGCAAAATACATATTAAGATTTTTTTGTTTTCCTTGGTATAAGAAGAATGAGTAGCCTCACCCCTATCATTGAGGAGACTCAAAGTGAAATCAAAGGGATTGCTGCTATACTCTTGAGCCTAAAGCAACCACACACAAACAAGCTAAGACAATTAACTATGTTTCAATTCAGGACAAGGCCTATTGATTAACAAAAAGTTTTGATGCAGGATGTCCACTATTCAACTTAGCTTAATGAATTTACATCAAAAGCAATTATATATATATATATATATATATATATATATATATATATATATATATATATATTAAAGAAAATCCCATATTGATTAATAAATATTTTTGTGTAAAATTTCAAATTTTTTTTTATTCAAATCCTATTCAATCTTTTAGAATTATAGGTAATTTTCAATTTAACCAATCATTACCATTTTATTTTCAATAAATTTAAGAAAAAACATAAAATTTATATAAAAATAGAAAGTATCAACATTTTCCCTCAAAACATTTCTTATGTCGTTGAATAAAAAACCTTCGCATCATGAAAATAGTAGAATGATTATTCTAGTAATTGCACCAGATGTTGCAAAGGAAACACTGTAAGGAAATAGCATATATCACTAATTAATGCTTCTTTCAAAACTGTTAAAAGAAAGAAAAATCTAAAGAAAAGGCACAGACCATGCTACAATGAAATATTTTTACAATATTGCTTTTTTGAGCCTTACAAATCACGAGGCCTATGCTGAAGTTAAAGATCTTGTCTGATAATGCTAACATGAATGCCTCGTAAATAAATAAATAAAAATTGTTATTTGCTACCTTCAAAATCAGAGGTCGTTTTGGTACAATTCCTCCATATTTCTTCTTGATCACTTCTTCTTGCTATAGACAATCTTAATCAGTAGAAAGTACATTTTATATAGTTTGAAATATGCATCTACAAAGGACTATAATAATTTTGTAAATAAATTTTGAATATCTATGTGAATTAAGATCCACTCTTGAATTAAAAAAAATATATCTCCAATATGGAAATTGAACCCAAGAATAGCATCATGTACACCTCTTCTTCAGAAAATGGTCTATGTTTCTCTTTTAAATTTTGATTGACCTCTGTATTATTTCCTTCATGATCCTTGAAACTATTCAAAAGATCACATTGCTCTTTACCACTAATCTGCTTGGTGTCTACCATGTTCTTGTTTTAATCCTGCAAATTCTGCGTAAGTAAATCTAACCCATGTCATGCAGTTAAAAATAATGTAGAGATCATTCACCAAAATTTAAACCTTTTTATCTTGAAAATCAAGCAAGTGTGGTCCATAAGCACCACAATTACAATACTATTTTTTTACATCAAAATACCACACATCACCTTGGTTTTAAAATAATGGCCACAAATTTATATAACCTACTCATCTATTTGACTGGTAAAAACATGAAAGAGTTATTGTGAATTTTACATTTTAGACAAGAAACATAGAGATAAATTTGAAAAAAAAAGATCGATGAAGAAAAATCATGCATGTGGAAATTGCACATAGTGACCTTTGTGGTCCCATGAAAATTTAGTCATTGGCAAGTCCAAATTATTTTATGACATCCATCGACCATGTTACAATGAAATGTTACTGCAATATTTCTTCCTTGAGCCTTACAAAACATGAGCCCTATGTTGAAGTTAAAGACCTTGTCTGATTATGCCAACACGAATGCCTCATAAATAAAGAAATAGAAATTGATTTTCTACCTTCAAAATCAGAGGTTTTTTTTGGTACAGTTCCTCCATATTTATTCTTGATCACTTCCTCATACAACCTTAATTAGTACAAATAAAATTTTATATAGTTGATCAGTACGAAACCATAAAAATGTGTGCTCGCTCAGGGTTGTCTCAACTTACTCTATGGGTGTTGTAAATACTTAATTCATCACCAAGCAATGGAAACAAGGAGATAGAAAGATATAAATCAAGAAAAGTCTATGTTTCCTTTCTAGGCAAGGAGTCAAGTTGACAATGAAGTGCATGTGATGCTTGATGTATTGTATATTAGGAAGGATGAAAAATTAAATAGTTTATATACCACGTTGAGTTCGGCCTCTGAACAAGTAGTTATATGAAAGATGTTTTACAACTTCAAAATATGAGGATTGAAAATAAACAAGGAAAAAGAACAATACTAAATAGTTTAAATTTTACATAGCTTGTTCAATTTTTCCTCTAAGCAAGTGAGTAGCGATATGAAAAATGTTTTAGAACTGATTATTTATAACACAGAGTAAGATGAGAGAATCGTGAGGATTTGTTTGTACAAATTTTATTATAACCTTTCCCTCCATCCAATAGATACTGGAGAGCCTTTTGAAGAGAATTTATGTCTATAACATGATCCACAATCATAGAAAATGGTTACGGATGTCATAAGCGAAAATAAATGGTATTTTTCATTAGCGCAGTGATGTATTGACATTCTTAGTTGAAATGGATCATATTAGCTACATGGTGGGCATAGGCACTAGAAAATTCAAAATAGATATCCTTTATGACATCCATATTTCCTATAAACCATGCAACTTTCCCATATTATACAAAAATTTCAAACAATAACCACTCAAGTTTCTCTCCAATTTATGAAGCCCCCACCTATTTTGGGGAGATCAAAGTGTAAAATCAAATGTTCTTGTGATTTTTTTAAAGGCTTCATATAAAGAACAAATAACGGGAAGGTCAATATATTGAACTCTCTCACTTGATCAAAAGCTTTTAGTCTTTTACCACTTTCTCTTGTGGTGATTGGAGTCAACCCCACGAAGTTGCTTTGCAATTTTATTATACTATGATAGTATAATATATCCATAATGCAACAATATAAACTTTGGAATATTGTCGACTATATATAAACAACAGTCGATATCATATCATTGGGCGTAATTTAAATTATCTTTTCATAAGGATCTTCAGTGTCGAGTTCTAAATAATTGTCATCTAGTTCAACCCTTTGAGGAGGAGATTGTAGAAGTATGCAAAGGATATTGCAGATAATCCCTTGAAGCCATGAAAATGAGAGACTTCTGGAAAGTTAAGTTATCATCAATGTAAAAGTACATGAATCAAATAAGTCACAATTTGAAATGAATGCCTATGATTATTTTAAGTTATAACCAAAACCATATGAGATGCAATTTGAAATGAATGTGTTATAACCAAAACCATATTACCCACAATTTGAAATTAGTGTGTATCATGAGTTTCAACTAGAATGAGTGATTGTACAATGATATGAATATATTTTTGACATCAATATTACTAAAATCATATAAGTTTGTTTCTTTGTTTGTTTTTTAGTTGAATCATATCATCAATGATTTTATCCATTTTTGAGAGAATACATGGGTATTAATATGCATATAAAAAAAGCGTCGAATATATAAACGATTTTCACCCAAAGTAGCATCATTTGAGGGTCGTGTTATCCATCTCCATGATAGCGTAAGTGATAAAAATTGACCAAAATTCACTTCTGACTGATGATCAAGAAATTCATATAAATTTTCTTAGTTCTAGAATAAGTAAAGCCTGAGAACACCTTAGACCAATTCAGAAATGATCAAAAGGGGGTCAAGGCACTCTACTTATAGAAGAAGAATAAGTATAAGAAGAAGCATAAGAAGCATGCAATATAATAATCTTATTGATCTAATGACCATGACAGGATGAAAAGTCCAATCCAAAATGAGAGAATTTGGCTACTTAAGTTATCATCAAAGTAAAATTCGATGAACAAGAGAAACTACAATTTGAAATGAGTCCCTATGTTGAGTTTAAGTTATGACCAAAACCATATATGCTGTAATTTGAAATGGATTTGTTATAACCAAAACCATATGACCCGCAATTTGAAATGAATATGTATCACGTGTTTCAATTAGAATGAGTGATTGTACAATGATACACATATGTATTTGACACGAATCTGACTAAAATCATATAATTTTGTTTGTTTTTTAGTTAGTTGAATAAAATCAACAATGATTTTCTCTAGAATTAATAGAATACATGATCATTAATCTGCATATACAAAAGGCGCCAAATATAAAAATGATTGCCACACTATACTAATGATTTCCACATTAATCTGATTGATATGATGACCATGTAACATTCACATTTCATACTTCACATTGATTAGGAAACATTCCATATACTAAAAACGGGGGTGTGGAAAACTACAAAAATTGTGAGAAGATCGATTATTACAACAATAGCTTTATTATCACATTCAATTTGGGAAAAATTTATGGTGCTTAATGAATGTTCCTAGATATAGATCTTTGTTGCCAACAACTCTTCCAACTCCATCTTTCCAACTTCCATGTTGATGGTGTCTGTAATATAATGGAACAAAACAATGTTAGCAACTAAATACATTGTAGATTTATTATTGAACATGATATGGTACCTCAAGAGATTTGATCAAACATGAAACTTGATAGATCTGGGATTAACATGGATCTATTTTTCCATTTCAATATAAATATTTTAACATAATTTGTATAGAAAGAAAAAGAAAAAAGACGTAGAGGAGTTCTTATTCTCGGTGCTTTGTAATTACTTCAATACTTACAATTCAATTAATATTTCACATTTAAAAATAAATATTAATAATACAAATAATTATGTATGTGTGTGTTTGTTTTTTTTAAATATTTCAATATAAACTATATATGTATTATATAAAATAACTAAAAGTAAGTTTTTTATATCATTCAAATATTTTATTAGTTTGTTGTTAAAAAATAATGAGATATGTGGTGTGGTTATATATATATATATCAAATCTATTATCGATCAAAATATCTATAGGTGAAAATATTTCTTCAAGTTTTGTAATATAAAAAAGTCTCTTCAAGATATTCCTCTTAGCACTTAGAAAATTTAGAGTTAATATGTAAAATAGATTAATGGAAAAAAGAATCCCCACCCCCTCTTTAGATATATATATATATATATATATATATATATATATAGAGAGAGAGAGAGAGAGAGAGAGAGAGAGAGAGAGAGAGAGAGATTATTGCTAGGGGTTTGGGCAGCGTAAGGCTTATTAATCAAGGCCTATGGTTTACCAAGTTTACCATCCACAAAAGGTGGGCATCTTCTCCAAGGTTTCCAATGCTTTCATTCTAAGTATTAAAAAATAAAAATATATATACCACATACCAATTAATTACATGTATCCTTTGTACTAAATTGCAATATCAATAATATTTTTATATCCCACATGTTAACTTTATATTGAGTAGTGAAGAAATTACACATATCACTTATATTAAAAATAGAAAAATATTTGATATTATTGCTAGTCGGTGTTGATCATGGACTCGGGAAGTACAAGACTTATTAATCAAAGCTTATGATGAGTTTAAGTTATAACCAAAACCATATGAGCCGGAATTTGAAATGGATGTCTTATAACCAAAACCGTATGACCAACAATTTGAAATGAATATGTATCATGAGTTTTGGTTAAAATGGAGTTTTGGGTAAAATGAGTAATTGTACAATAATATTCATATGTATTTGACACCAATATGACTAAAATGATATAAGCTTGTTTTTTTTTTTTTTAAATCAAATCAAAAATAATTTTCTCCACTGTTGATAAAATACATGATTATTAATGTGCATATACAAAAATCTCCAAATATAAAATAATTTCCACACAAAGTAGAAACATTTGAGGGTCCAAAGTCTGAGACGACCTTAGAATCATCCAATACATTAATCTGATTGATCTGGTGACAGGATGAAAATTCCAATCCAACCAGTTAACTACATTGCATACTTCACATTGATTAGGAACCATTCCATATACTAAAAATGGAGGTGTGGCAAACAACAAAATTGTGAGAATATTGATTAATATAACATTGATTTTATTATTACACTCAATTTGGGAAAAATTTATGGTGCTTAATGAATGTTCCTAGATATAGATCTTTGTTTCCAACAACTCTTCCAATTCTAGCTTGAAATCTTCCATGTTGATGGTGTATGTAATATGATTGACCAAAACAATGTCAACAACTAAATGCACTACCAATTTATTATTGCACCAAATATGGTACCTAAAGATATTCGATCCAACATGAAACTTGATAGATTTGGGATTAACATAGATCTATTCAATAACTCTTGGCACTTGATAGATTTGGGATTAACATGGATCTATGTTGGCATTTCAATAATTATTTTAGCATAATTTATTTAGAGAGAAAATGCACCAAATATGATACCAGAAGAGATTCTATCCAACATGAACTTGATAGATTTGGGATTAACATGGATCTCTGTTGGCATTTCAATATATATATTTTAACATAATTTATATAAAGAGAAAATGAGCAAAGACATAAAGTGTTCTTATTCTGGGTGCTTCTAATAACTTCAATACTTACTAGTGAATTAACATGTCACATTTAAAAAAATATATTAATAATAAAAATAATTTTGTATGCATGTGTGTTTGTTTTGTAAAATATTTCTATATCAACTATATATGTATTATATCAAATAACTAAAGTAAGTTTTTTTTTTCAAATATTTTATTAGTTTGTTCTTAAAAATTAATGAGACATGTGGTATGGTGGTATATATATAAACATCAAATTTATTAGCAAATTTAGAGTTAATATGTAAAATGGAGAGAGAGATTTCTTTGATATATATATTTTTTTACTTTCAATTACTTTATCTTGTGTGTACAGCTAATGTGAAATTAAGGTGGAAATTAAAGTAACATTGAAATATTTGTTTTTTATTACTATTTTTCAATTTATAGATATAATTATTATTTTATTATTTTTAAATGTAATGTTAAGGGACAACATCTCCCCAATAATCGGCTATAGAGATTTTAGTTTATCTTGTGTATTAAGCTAATGTGAAATTTAGGTGGAAATTAAAATAAAATTGAAGTATTTTTTTGTTATTACAATTTTTTAATTTGTAGATGTAATAATTGTTTTATTATTTTTAAATATAATGTTAAGGGACAACATGTCCCCAATACTAGGGTATAGAGATTTTCTAAACACAATTGGAGTTTTGAAATATTAAGAGTTCAAACTTTAGGTGAGTTGTGTAATAGACTCCTTTATTTGAGTTACAAGATATCCAAATTGATATATGAAATCGTTTTGTTGTTATGAAAAAAAACCTTTCAATTTCCATATATAATTTTTTATAAAAAATACATATGTTTAACCATTAAAACTATTCCATTTAATTTTAAAATAAAAAATGATTGTACTAATAATCATTATAATTATATTGAAATATTAAAAATCATAACAATAAACTATTTTGATTAGTTTATGTAAATAAACATAAATATAATAATATATTAGTTTATGTAAATAAACATAAATATAATAATATATTATTATATTTTATAGTAAATAAATAAATCTATTAATATTTGAAGAATTATCTCAACCATATCGTTTAATATTAATAAAAGGAAAATAATATTAATATATAGAATTATACATATTATATAGAATTGTAAATTAATTAACTTTATAAACCTGAAATTAATAGTGTTATTTTTCAGAAAATTAAAAATATAATGTAAAAGTGTATATTATAAATTATAAATAATATATAATATATATGCATTTTCTTTAAAATTTGAATATAATTTTTTTAATAAATTTTGTAAATGTTAATTACCTTAAAATTTTTAATAAAAAACTATTTATTAAATAATTTTTTTATTAAAACTTGTGGTGTGAGAATAAATTTCATATTTCAAAATTGCTAAGATGAGTATTTCTAATTTCTAATGAAAAATCATACTTTATAGATAGGGTTTATACGAGACTTTTTATTTGAGTAACAAAATACTCAAATTAGTCTATGAAATCTCCTTATTATTATGAAAAAAAAACCTTTCAATATGTGTGTGTGTGTGTGTGTGTTCTTTTAACGACTAAAACTACTCCATTCAATTTTAAAAATTAAAAAATAATGTATTAAGAATTATTATATATTATATAGAAATATTAAAAATCATAATGTAACTTCCTGCTTTTAGTCTCTTACTTTTTACTTGTTGTTACCCGAGTTGTTAATACATATTCAAAATTAGAAATGAATGAGGCATTTGTTAATGACATTAACACATGACTTTTATTTAAAATATTTAATTAAATGATAATTTTTTTTGAGTAAAAGGTGAAAGTAACTATGTGGTAAAATATTCCAAGAAACCCACGAAGAGGTTGAGACAGTTCTTACAGTTACCTTCCCAAAAGGATTTAATGAAAAATATTAGGAGGGAATAGGGTTCTGTGCAGAAAGGGATGGTAAAATTAAGCAACAACTATTGCACTAAGATGTCTTGAGCTAGTGGGAGAACCAGTGGAACTCAGTATTCACCCGGAGAAGTATCAAACTGGACTTAGTCCTGAGGTCTAACTTCTGTCTCAAGAAGATTACCTCAGCCTGGTGTGGAGCTAAGGGAAGACGAGGACGTAATAGCCTCGCTCAAGGTTGGGTGGAACAACAATTACTGATTACCAAGTCTCGGAATAGGTACTTCTGAGTCATGTTTACTTATTGTTGTATATTGTTTATGATTGAATCATCCTAAAGATTGAATTCTGCATCCTTAAGTATAGTTACTGAAAAAGCTAGGAGTTCTGTTATTTTTAATTACAGTAAATACTGCATTTCTCATTTACTGAAAACAAAAAAGAAAAGTAGAAGCTAGGAGTTCTATTATTTTTAATTACAAGAATTTCATTTACTGAAAACAAAAAAGAAAAGTAGAAGCTAGGAGTTCTATTATTTTTAATTACAGTAAATACTGCATTGATCATTTATGGAAAAGTAAAAGAAAAGTACAAAATACTCTACAATACATTTTATGCACAGAGAAAATATAATCGTGTATCTTTTACCATAAGAACAGAGAAATGCATAGCTTTTATAAGAAATTTATATTCAGTGGGAAAAACGAAAAGATGCTAGAACTGTGGAATAAGTTAAAAGATATTGAGAACCACATATGGGGGGAGTAGTGATAAAGAGTATATAAATTCTATGCTTGAACCAAGAATTGCATAATAAGCTCTTTTTTACTATACTTTAAATTAAATAGTTGGAATATCTACAACAAAAGCTAAAGAAAACGCTTCAATTAGTTAAAACAGTCCACATAGAAAAATAAAAGAAAGAGTAAAAAGTCAAAATGTAAACTGGACTGTACAACTTTGTAAACTCAGCATTTTAACTTTGAAAAAAAATCACAACTGCAGATTAAACCGACACTCGATAAGACAATAAAGAAACTTAATAATTATTTGAAGTATCAGAAATACGCCAGAGAAATATGCTGACTTTTACACTTAGTGATTTTTATCGTTATGGGCCGAGGTTTTAGGATTCTAACCCATGGGATGGGTCTGAATTTTGGTCCCTCTATCACCTAGCCACCCAGGAACATTGGATGAAGAGTCGTGGCGCAATATAGAAATAAGAATTAAGCTACACAAGAATCAAAACAGCTAATGACAATTTAATCTTCTATAAAAGTACGACCTCAGAGAAACTGTCGCAAGATTCTGTAGCTTAAATAGAAATGCATGTAAGTTTTATTTACCAGGGTTAAAACTGTCTCAGCTCTTTTTCCCATAGAACAGACATTGGAAATTAAACAGCTCAAAAAATACTGTTAATATAAAAGAGGCCTCGACCAGCAATAGCAATGAAACCAAAATTTATAGTTAATAAATTAACATTACAACTTGGATGACAGTAAATTTGAAAACTATAAGGGTTGAGCCAATTTGAGACTTTCGACCATAATTGCGGCATTTACAGAAAAACAAATATATGGGTTGACATGCAACCATCTCCAAGAACTTGAAAACCCTACGTGCAATAACAGAGCAATGTGAAACTAATGAACAAGACTGTAGGGATAAATACCATTGATTTGCAACGAACTAAGCTTGATCAGGAGGATTCATACCAGCATCTAGTTGGGAAGGACTTCCAAGAGGGCTGAAGCCCTACTGTTCGAATTCGCAAACCTGCAAGCACAGTAAAACGGGGGTCAATCTCTGGAAACAAAGAAAATACAACGAAAATAAAAACTGGGAAAATATAATAGAGACAAGTCATGACTATTACCTTGTAGCCAAGGAGGTCGATGGTTAACTGAGACAAGCAGCGAAAGCTTACCGCTACCCAGTTCCGCCATACCAAGCATTGCTGGCAAGTATTCCTCGTGAGAAGCTAAGAAACCGGTTCCGGAAAATCAAAACTCGCGAGATGATACCTTTATAAAAAAAGGGATAAAATCCAAATCTTAAACTAAATAAAGTACAGTAACTAGAGGATTAAACACTACAAATTCACGGATGGAAAAATTTGAAAATGATTCAGGTAGCTTACCTTTCTCGTTGACAGGAACGGTTAAAGATCATCTGTTGGCAGCATGCTAAGTTTCAAGGAGGAATGCTCGTGAGAAAAATGCACATAGGAGTTACAGTATTGCAGATCAAGAATTTTGGAGCTGCGATGAACAGAATGAACCGTAGGAAAAGGGCTGGGGGTGGGTAGTTACCCTAACCCTACCCCTGCCCATCCTCCACCATCAATTGGAAGCGGGAAATATCGAACACTCCAGAACCGACCAGTTTGTGAGCCAACATGGAGGTCACGTGAAGTTGTCATCCGTGGAAGATAAGAATTTAATACTACACTTAATCACTTTGACAGCTTGCACCCATGGTTATGAGGGTGGGTACGTTACAACACATGGGTAAAAATGTTCTTTAACCATAAGGACAGTGATGTAAAGTCGAGAAATAATGATAAGCCAAACAAATTAACTCAAATTTCAAATAATATATCCATGTGTCTTACTCTTCACCTATGGTTTATGATTATGGAGAAATGTTTACAGATATGACATAATTATATATGTGAAATAATTCATTTGTTTAATACTTATACCAAATCTGTTTAGTCGATGTAATTTTTTTGTTTATGGTGTAAATGTTACAAATGGTATTAGAGCATAAGTTACAAACTGGGGCCAAATGGGCCAGAACCATACTATATTTTTTGTGTTATGAATTCTATTAAAATTAATGATTTGATATTGTGTTAAGTATAGGAACAGGTTCCTGTAATCAACCATGAGAAGAGGAGCAAGTCAAAACCCACCCAGAAACATGGGAGAGACCCATCCTGTGACCCATCCTGAGGTTAGTCCCGAAATGTGGGTGCAGTTGAGTGTGGACCAGCACCAACAGACAAGCAGAATGATGGAAGAACAACAACGGAAGACAAACAAGTTGTTGGACACTATACAAAAGTTGCAAACAAAAATGCTTAAAGTTCAAAGAGATAATGAAAGGTTGATGAGAGAGAAAGAGAGGATATTTAAGAGTCTGTCGGATAGATAAAATCCTCCCAATGGAAAACCTAGTCCTGAAAGAAACACTCAGGAAAATAGAGAATAGTGCTAATAAGTACATGATCATGTTGAAGATAGTTGAATGCCAAGAAGCCATAAAAGTCATACATATAATGAAGCGGAATTTGGAAATGTCACGGAATATCAAGCCTCCTACCTTTGATGGAGAGGCGGAGGAAATGGAAGAAGCTTGGATAATAAATATGAATAAGTACTTCCAAGTGTATGAGTATAACAACAAGCTTAAAGCCCACCTAGCCATCTACCAACTGTGGGAGAAAGAAACGTTGTGGTGGGAGGAAGTGAAGAATGTACGAGGCGTGGAAGATCAAAATGTAACTTGGGATTAATTTCAACAATACTTTAAAGATAAGTACCTAACTGAACGATTTTATGATGAGAAATCCCGAGAGTTTCGTGATCTGAAACTGGATCAAATGACTATGGAAAACTTTATTACAAAATTAACTTCTTTATTAAGATATGTACCTTACTTGCGTGATGAAAAAGCTAAGGTGCAGCGTTTTCTGAGCAGTTTTCCAATTCACATGAAACAAAGAATCGAGTTCGCGAACCCAAAAACTATGGATGAAGCGATTAGGAAAGCGTGAATGTGCTATCAGTAGTCTAAGGTGAAAGGAGAAGCTAGAAAAAGTTGGCCACCTCGAAAGGGGCATAAAAGTTTTACCAATAACAGAAATAGTAGATCAAGAAATTTCAAGAATGTTGCAAGACATTCACTCAGCAAATATAATGGTAAAATCCAAACCAGAACCAAGGGGACAGGGGAGGAAAGGCCTAATGAAGTTTCTAGTAGACCCGACATTGGGCGACCCTAGAAACCCCTCTTGCAATTCTGGGGATGTGGAGAGGCACATTAGTTAAATAACTGCCCACATCAAGGACGGAATGAGGTGGCAAAAAATCTGCAAG
The DNA here is from genome assembly GCA_034641835.2 of Pinus albicaulis. Taxonomy (NCBI): domain Eukaryota; kingdom Viridiplantae; phylum Streptophyta; class Pinopsida; order Pinales; family Pinaceae; genus Pinus; species Pinus albicaulis. The sequence goes on along the minus strand of CM076577.1, from coordinate 1,117,226,655 downwards.
AATCATCCATGGTGGGGGATGTAGCTCGAAACGTACCCAGAATCAACGCAGCATTGGAGGATCGATAAGCATATTACCAACCAACCATGATAGAATTAGAAGGTAAGATTAAAACCCAATTTGTTTCTATTTTAGTTGATCCTGGTGCCAACTTGAGTTACATACACCCTCGTGTAGTATAAAGCAGTAAGTTGCAGGACCAGAAATTTAAAAATCCATGGTTGGCTTAGCTGGCTACAAGGACTAGAAGGCGGGTTCATACTAAGGTACCCAATTTTGAATTGAGTATTGGGGACCATCATATAACTGTGGAACTCAATGTTCTTCCATTGGGGTCTTATGATATACTGTTGGCGATAGATTGGCTGGAAAGACATTGATCCTTAGTGGACTGTAAGAATAAGGTCATACATTTTAAATCTAATGATGGAACAAGACAGGAACTGTAGGGCATCAAAAATCCTTTGAAGTTGCGACCTATTACAACATCACAAGTAAATGTATAAGGAAGGGATGCTAGCTTTATGCAATTCAAGTTGGATTCACCAACGCAAAAGATAAGATTGCTATGCTGGAAAATATCCCTATTGTACAAGAATTTCAAGATGTTTTCCCTGAAGAGATTCTAGGGCTGCCACCAAAAAGAGACATGGATTTTACTATTGAATTAATACCTGGGGCAGCATATGTGTCCCATACTCCATAGAGAATGAGTGTGCCAGAGTTAACAAAGTTAAAGATGTAATTGCAGGAATTAATGGATAAAGGCTATTCGTCCAAGTGTATCCCCATGGGGAGCACCGATGTTGTTCGTAAGGAAAAAAGATGGTACTATGCGTATGTGTATGAACTACCATTAGCTCAATAAGCTGACTGTTAAAAAAAAGAACCCATTTCCGCTTATTGATGATCTGTTTAACCGAGTCAAAGGAGCTACAGAATTATCCAATATTGACTTAAGGTCCGACTACCACCAGATCCGTATCAAGGACGAAGATATAAGTAAGACAACTTTCCATACTAGGTATGCACATTACGAGTTTGTGGTGTTACCGTTTGGGTTAACCAATACACCAGCAACCTTTATGAGCTTAATGCATGGAATTTTTCACCCTTATTTGGATAAATTCGTGTTAATATTTATTGATATTATCTTAATTTACTCCAAGAATATGGAAGAGCACAAGGAACATCTGCATATTGTGCTGAAAATGCTAAGAGAGCATCAAATCTATGCCACGTTTAGTAAATGTGATTTCTTTAAGGAGCATATCTAATACTTTGGGCATGTAATTTCGGCGGAAGGGATAACTGTGGACCTGAAAAAGATAAAGACAATTATGGAATGGAGGGTCCCAAAGAATGTGGCAGACATACACTCGTTTATGGGTTTGGCTAGTTACTACCGATGATTAATTAATGGTTTCTCCAAAATAGCTCATCATATTACCTCTTTGCAAAGGAAAGGACGGGTTTTTAAATGGACTCAAGAATGCCAAAACAGTTTTGAGTTGTTAAAAGAGTTGTTAACCACTGCTCCTATCTTGAAGCTAGCAAATCCAAGTAAATAATTCGAAGTATGCACTGATGCATGCAAGGAGGGTGTAGGAGCAGTGTTGACTCAGGAAGGAAGAGTCATAGCATATGAGTCTATGAAGTTGAAGGATCACGAGTAGAAATATTCAACATATGATTTGGATCTAACTGCGGTTGTGCATGCTTTGCGGATATGGAGGCATTATCTTCTAGGAAAAATATTCATTATGAGAACCGACCATAGTAGCTTAACCAGCAACTTTAAGCAGGCTGATTTGAATGCCCGCCAAGCACGATGGAATGCATTTCTTAGTGAATTTGATTTCGATATTGAACATGTGAAAGGAAAAGAGAATAGGGTGGTAGATGTCTTCAACAGAAAGCTGCACGAAATTTATGAACTTTATTTTAACCAAAACGAATTTAATTTTCAAGATCGGATTTTGGAAGCAGCAAGGGAGGACCCAGAATATCAGAACTTGTGGTAGCAAGTAAAAGATGATGAAAGATGAGGAAATCAGTTCGAATATGAACTCAATGAAAAACATCTTCTTGTTTTCTGAAAGAGTATATATATTCCCAATCAGAATGGTCTAAAGAGAATTATTTTGGATGAGTATCATAGGAGCACCTTTGCAGGGCATCCAAGATACCAAAATATGTTAACAACAATCAGAAAAGAATACACCTGGACGGGAATGCAAAGGGACATAGCAGAATACTAGACCAAGTGTCTGAAGTGTCAGCAAATTAAGGTTGAACATCAACATCCCGTGGGATTGCTTCAACAAATTCCAGTGCCTGAATGGAAGTGGGCAGTCATTTCCTTTGACTTTATCACTGGAATACCTAGAAACAAAAAGCATAATGATTTGATTATGGTGGTAGTTGATAGACTTACCAAAGTGGAAACTTTATCCCTATTAAATATACCTATAAGACAATGCAAATTGTTGAAATTTTTATGAAGGAGATTTTCAGGTTGCATGGTATTCACCGAGCAGTCATTTCAAATCGTGACGTGAAGTTTACATCAGCATTTTGGAAGACACCATTTAGTGGACTGGGAACGTAAATACAAATTAGTACTGCCTACCACCCACAAACGGATGGGAAAACAGAAAGGGTAAATCAAGTTTTAGAATACATACTATGCATGTATGTAATGCAACAACCAAAAAAATGGGAGGAGTACCTACATTTGGTTGAGTTTGCATACAATAACGGATATCAAGAGTCTCTTAAGATGAGCCCTTTCGAAGCATTGTATGGGAGACAATGTCAGACTCCTATAAACTAGAGTAGCCCAAAGAATAAGATGATGTTTGGACTAGATATTTTAGAAGAGATGGAGTGGGAAGTCAAGAAGATTAGGCAGAATTTGAAGGCGGCTCAAGACTGACAAAAGGTTTACGTAGACAAAAAAATAACCTTTCGGGAATTTGCAGTGGGGGACCATGTGTATTTGAGGATTAAGCCAAAGAAAAGCACTTTGTGATGGAATGTTTGTGCTAAGTTGGCTCCCCACTACTGCGGCCCTTTCGAAGTCTTAGAGAGGATAGGGCCGGTGGCCTATTGATTGGCTTTACCAAGCCATATATTAGTGCACAATGTATTTCATGTGTATTTATTGAAGCGTTATGTACATGATTCCAAGCACATCATACATTGGCACGGTATACATGTAAGTTGACAAAGTCCTAAGAATTGTATACAATAATTCTTTGATTTGAACTAATTCAAATCTTGTTGCTTGTAGGTAGAACTGTATGGTGAGTTCCTGGTAAAACCGCAGCATATCCTAGATCGGAGAGGAATAATGCTCTGGAAGCAAGTCATCCCCCAAGTTAAAGTGCAGTGGAATCACTTTGGCCCGAAGGAGGCTACTTGGTAAGACGAAAAAGTTATGTATGAGTCTTATCCGAAGATGTTCTCAAGAAACGAGTAACACTAAGGACGGTGTTTCTTTCAGTAGGGGAAGATGTAACTTCCTGTTTTTAGTCTTTTAATTTTTACTTGTTTTTACATGAGTTGTTAATATATATTCAAAATTAGAAACGAATGAGGCATTCGTTAATGACATTAACACATGAATTTTATTTAAAAAAATTAATTAAATAATAATTTTGTTTGAGTAAAAGGTGAAAGTAACTTTGTGGTAAAATATTCCAAGAAACCGGGGAAGAGGTTGAGATAGTTCTAACATTTACCTTCCCAAAGGATTTAATGAAAAATCTTAGGAGGGAATGGGGTTATGTGCAGAAAGGGATGGTGAAATTAAGCAACAGACTGTTGCACTGAGATGTCTTGAGCTGGTGGGAGAACCAGTGGAACTCAGTATTCACCTAGAGATGTATCAGACTGGACTTAGTCCTGAGGTATATCTTCTATCTCAAGAAGATTACCTCAGCCTGGTGTGGAGCTAGGGGGAGCCGAGGACGTAATAGCCTTGCTAAAGGTTGGGTGGACCAATAGTTACTGAATACCAGGACTCAGAATAGGTATTTTCGAGTCATGTTTACTTACTGTTGTATATTTTTTATGATTGAATCATTCTAAAGATTGAATTCTGTATCCTTAAGTATAGTTACTGAAAAATCTAGGAGTTCTGTTATTTTTAATTACAGTAAATACGGCATTGATCATTTACAAAAAAGTAAAATAAAAGTAGAAAATACTCTACAGTCCATTTTATGCACCAGAGAAAATATAGTCGTGTATCTTTTACCATAAGAACAGAGAAATGCATAACTTTTATATAGAAATTTATATACACTGGGAAAAACGAAAAGATGCTAGAACTGCGGAATAAGTTAAAAGATATTGAGAACCACATATGGGGGAAGTAGTGATAAAGAGTATAGAAATTCTACGCTTGAACCAAGAACTGCATGATAAGTTGTTTTTTACTGTACTTTAAATTAAATAGTTGGAATATCTACAAGAAAGGCTAAAGAAAACGCTTCAATTAGTTAAAGAAATCCACATAGAAAAACAACAGAAAGAGTAAAAATTTGAAGTGTAAACTGGACTGTACAACTTTGTAAACTCAGCATTTTAACTTTGAAAAAAAATCACAACTGCGGATTAAACCAGCTCTCAGCAAGAAAATAAAGAAACTTAATAATTGTTTTAAGTATCAGAAAGACACCAGAGAAATATGCTAACTTTTACACTTATTAATTTTTATCGTTATGGGCCGAGGGTTTAGGATTCCGACCCATGGGATGGGTCCGAATTCTGGTCCCTCTATCACCTAGCCACCCGAGAATAGTGGAAGAAGAGTCGTGGCACAATATAGAAGTAAGAATTAAGCTACACAAGAATCAAACCAGCTAATGACAATTTAATCTTCTATCAAAGTACGACCTCAGAGAAATTGCCACAAGATTCTGTAGCTTAAATAGAAAAGCATGTAAATCTTATTTACCAGGGTTTAAATTGTCCCGGCTAGTTTTCCCATAGAACAAACATTGGAAATTAAATAGTTCAAAAAATATTGTTAATATAAAAGAGGCCTCGGCCAGCAATAGCAATGAACCCAAAATTTATAGTTAATAAATTAACATTACAACTTGGATGACAATAAATTCGAAAACTAGAAGGGATGAGCCCATTTGAGACTTTTGACCATAAATGTGGGATTTACAAAAAAAATTAAATATCTGGGTTGACATGCAAAAATCTCCGAGAACTCGAAAACCATACCTACAATAAAAGAGCAAGGAGAAACTATTGAACAAGACTGTAGGGGTAAATGTTGTTGATTTGCAACGAACTGAGCTTGATTAGGAGGATTCGTACCAGTGCCTAGTTGGGAAGGACTTCCAAGAGGGCCAAAGCCCTACTATTTGAATCCGAAAACCTGCAAGCACAGTAAAAATGGGGTCAATCTCCGGAAACGAAGAAAATACAACAAAAATAAAAACTGGGAAAACAGAACAGAGACAAGTCATGATTATTACCTTGCAGCCGACGAGGTCGACGGTTAACCGAGGCAAGCTGCGGAAGCTTACTGCTACCCAGTTCCGCCATACCAAGCATTACTGTCAAGTATTTCTTGTGAGAAGCTAAGAAAGCAGTTCCGGAAAATCAAAACTCGCGAGATGATACATTGAAAAACAAAGGGATAAAATCCAAATCTTAAACCAAATAAAGTCTAGTAATTGGAGGATTAAACACTACAAATTCATAGATGGAAAACTTTGAAAATGAACTGAGTAGCTTACCTTTTTCGTTGACAGGAAGGGTTAAAGATCATCCGTCGGTGGCACGCTAAGTTTCAAGGAGGAATGCTTGTGAAAAAAATGCACAATGGAGTTATAGTATTGCAGAGCAAGAATTTTGGAGCTATGATGAACAGAATGAACCGTAGGCAGAGGGCTGGGGGTGGGTAGTTACCCTAACCCTACCCCTGCCCAACCTCCACCATCGATCAGAAGTGGGAAAGATCAGACGCTCTAGAACCGACCAGCGTTGTGGGCCAACATGGAGGTCACATGAAGTTTTCATATGTGGCATATAAGAATTTAATATTATACTTAATCACTTTGACAACTTGCACCCATAGTTATGAGGGTGGGTACGTTATAGCACACGGGTAACAATGTTTATTAACCATAAGGACAATGATGTAAAGTCGAGAAATAATAATAAGCCAAGCAAATTAACTCAAATGTCAAATAATATATCCATGTGTCTTACTCTTCACCTATGGTTTGTGACTATGGAGAAATGTTTACCGATATAACATAATTACATATGTGACATAATTCCTTTCTTTAATACTTATACCAAATATGTTTCGTCAATGTAAATTTTTCTTTAATGGTTTAGATGTTACACATAACATATAATATATAATTAATTTATGTAAATAAAAATAAATATAAAAATATATTATTATATTTTATAGTAAATAGTAAATAGATAAATTTATTAATGTTTGAAGAATTATCTCAACCCTATCAAAAATTAATATTAATATATAGAATTATAAATATTATATAAAATTGTAAATTAATTAATTTTAAAAACATAAAAATAAAGAGTAACAAATTAATAGTGTTACTTTTTAGAAAATTACAAATATTATGTCTATTATAAATTATAAATAATATATGAAAGACATGGATTTTCTTTACTATATGAATATAATTTTTTTTAATAAATTTTGTAAATGTAATCAATTACCCTTAAAAATTTCAATGAAAACTATTTATTATATAATTTTTTTATTAAAACTTATAAATTAAAAATTGTCATGTAAGAATAAATTCTATATTTCAAAATTGTGAATGCAAAAAAATCTGCACACACAACGGAAGAGATAAAAACTCACGACATTTAATTCACGTAAGTGAACTTTTACAAGTTTTCATTAGATAAAGATTCACAATTAAAAAACTATTTATCAAAATTATTAAAAAACTATTTATCAAAATTATTTCAATTTTTTTGCTCATGCCCTTAGTATGCGGTTAGTTGTTTAATTGCGTTCAATCCATATTCGGGTATTGGGATACAAGATTCTTGGTCTCCACCTTTTCGTATACTCTAAGGATTTTATCCACGTCTCGGTCATATGGTTCATTGCGTTGTCTTTATGCGTTCTCTTTGAAGCGAAGGAAGCATTGTCAGAAAAACGGGGAGTTTTGGACAGGGTGGCCCCATGACATTGCTCCTCAATTTCCGTGTTTTCTTGCCTATTTGTATTGCCTTTTAGGTGTTCTGATAATATGGGGAAGCGACGATCACAAGCCCAGTCTGCTAAAGGGAAGCAGGTTCAAGCAGATCATATCCCCAAGAAACGAGGAAGAAAATCTAACTTGGAAATTCTTGAAAATTTGGCAGCCAACTATGTCACTAGGAACTCAGCTGCAATCCGTCAGGAAATCAGAGGATGGGAAAGAGATATCCAAACCGACCCGGAAGATAATGAAACTGAGACATAAATCTTAGACTTCATTTCCGATCTAGGGAACACTAGGGGTCGCCTTACGCTTTTTCAGCAGACTGTTCACACTTATTGGATCCTGAAGAGCCTTCTTGCAAAGGCTATACAGAGTATTAACCCCAGCCAAGCACAGTGTGACTCCTCCAAGGCTGAACTCTGTCTACTGGACATGATGCAGAATATGCAAGATCAACTCCAACACATTAAGATAACTCAATACCAAACAGCTGACAGAATTAACAAAGTGGATGACCGGGTTCGTCGCATGGAGAAGCAAATCCAGCATTTACAGCAAGCTGACATGCCAGGATCTACGCTGAAAGCTCCAGCACCTGTCTCTTCATCTGAAGAGTAGTTCTTTTCTTTATCATGTTTTGTTATGTTATTATCAGACTTATATGAGCTCTCCTTAGTTTCTCAGTTTGTAGATAATTCGATAATAGAACAGATAGCTCAGGCTAGATATAGAAGAATGAAACTTTTCCAGTTTTGGTTTGCTTTTCACGCACTAATATGGCCAACAGACCTGGTTTCCTATGGGCAGGTTGAGGCCACACTCTGATGTTCATATTTTTGTAACCTGCTTTACCAATATAAATAGAAAAAGGGAGGCACTGCCAAATTAACAAAAAAAAAAAAAAAAAATTATTAGAACTTTTAAATTAAAAAAAATTAAAAATAGGTTATGATAATAAATTCTATATTTCAAAATTTCCAAAATGAATATCTCTATTTTTTAATAAAATAAAAAATAATGCGAACTCGATTACATCTAATACGAACTTCTCAAGTGGTTCTTTGAGAAAATAAATGTAAGTGTCTGGTTCACACGAATGTGAGGTTGTCTCTGCCCAATATACCATAAAACCAAATCAAATATACCATAAAATTATTATCAAAGTTAATATGCTTTTTTCATCACATACAAGATTCTTAACTATTGATATTTTCCTCATTTTACCATAAATATTATTAATTTGTAAATAAGCTTTCATTACTTATCAATACCACTTTCCCAAAAACCATAACACATTTTAAAATGAAAATATTTTATAAATATAATTTTATTTTATAACATTTTTATATTCAATTTTAATATTATATAAATTTTAAATTATATATACTTCGAGTACTTGATTTTTTTAAGGGGCCATTTGACTATTGTGATAACTAACGATAGGTGCCACTTCGAATAACGTAAGTGCTTCTTCGTAATATCGTTTACGTTTTGTCTTTTTGTTAATTTGTTTGATTTTCTTGTGGGAACTTTTACTGATTTTTTTATACACGTCAGTGATGGTTTAGCAGATTTACACAAATTCATTAGCAGACGAGAATGAAGAGTCTTCATTATAAATTTATGGGCGGGAAAATAAAAAGAAAATTATAAAGGTAGCCAAATATTGGCACCTTAATGCACTTAGTTTAGGGAAATAGGTCAATTATACAACAAATATAAAACCTTAAATGCACTTATGTTAGGGAAATAGTTCAATTATCCAACACCTCAGTGCACTTATCATCACATGTAGAGTCACAACGTGGAATTGACGGGTGAGTGTTGATGAGTTTCAACGGGACAAGAGACAGCTCCAGGCAGTGGAAATTTGGAAAATAGTTATCACTGCACCGTGATAAAGGAAATGATAGCTAATAGAAATTAATAATTAATTATTGACCTTGGCATTTGTTCAATGAGACCTTCCCGGAAATGGTTGTAAGCAACGGCTACCTGCATGATTTTGTCACGAGGGTAGCTGTCACTGTGACCCAATAACATTATTTTGTCAATCCATAAGACAACGTATGTAGGCTTACAGTCGTGAACGTGGATGCCATGAAAGATTATGTTTGTCACATTCTAAACCGTGATATATGGGTCGTTAGCAATGTGGACGTTAGCACCTCGCCCATCAATAATCTTGAAACTGTTCATATGTGAGCGTTACGACCATGTCTCTCTACAAGATGATGTAGAGTGGCTCTCTCGGAATCACAGCATGACTCCAAGTTCCTTTGGATGGATCCACCACATAATGATCCATAACAACATTAAATTTACCATTTTTCTATCCATGGCTTCCCTGCCAAATCCAATGCCACAATTCGACCCGTTTTTTTTGTTGCACTCCCAATTTGTATCGCAACGCCAACAATCATCAATGGGATTACATGTAGTTTGTCTTCCCTAACTTCCTCTGTCTCTCTTACATGTAGCCTAGACTCCTTGACTTCCTTCTTCAGTCATTTTGATCTCCACATGGCCCATGATATCAATGCTTATTTTTTGATCATTTATTAATCAATTATTTATAGATGGTGCCCATGTAACACCTTTTTCTCACATCTATCCAAGTAACCGGATATCCAAGGTAAACATGCGATGAGAGGCTACTAATATGAGATTCAACCTCCTAGATTACCTTGAGGAAGTGGAACCAACGGAAACCTGACAAACAAACCTTACACTCCATCAACAACACCTCCAAGAGGCAGCCCAACCTCTCAGACCCTGAACCTTGAACAGGGACTGATTTTTGACCCATTTAGGCCTTACCCGTGGGCATGTAAGGGTAAGGGAGCAACTAGCAACCTATAGTTGCGGGCATGCCTTGGAAAGGTCGTGGCTAGGGCCCCAAAAGGTCAATTATGTTCTTGCAGCTTTGAGATTCATGCCACCTTTTTAGCCCCAGAGCCCAGGTCACTGCCCATAACTTCATGAAAATTCAAAAGAGGTTAAATAACATTAAAACAAAGTTACGGAAGCAATCACATCATCAAGAACTCATCTGGACTCTCCTAGCCATGACAGGAATTTCAACAAACATGTCATAAACATTGCATCTACAGGTATAAACAACAGATTTAAACATGGGGGTCTCTTACAAATTTGAGAATGGCTAAGAAGCATTTCTCCCCTACATTATAAGCTACAATACAGTTTGGTTGATTATAGATACATTGTACTTTCATTTATAAGTAGAAACATAGATAGGACCATACATCATCATTGATTAAATACATACTTATAACCAACATTATAATAACAAAAATACAATGGATATAACAACAAATAAATCCATACATAAACCAATACATTTGCATATCGAATACTAGAGGAATTAACTCTTCATTACTTAATGTAAAAACCAACCAGAGATGGGACTTCCACGCTCCACCCAACCATAGAGTGGCTGAGCCAAGTCTCACTTCAACTAATCACCCCCATGCCATATTCTAAGCATGAATGTGGGATCTCATCAAACACATCAATCACAATCAATCTAGGGCTTCTAGAGGCCAAACCACCTCAACCCTCAACCAATGATTCCACCTCATGGTCATACATCACAACCATCACGGATTGGTCTCTATCCAAGATGTTCCAGGGCTCCAAAGTGTTTGTTCCAACCAGGGCTTCCAGGACTAGTAACTCAACCTCAAATTTTATAGGGTTTCCACAATGTTTGTCCAACCATGGCTTCTAAGATTAGTAACTCAACCCATCTAGGGCTTTGAGAGTGTTTGTCCAACCAAGGCTTCGAGGACTAGTAACTCAACCCACAGTTGTCCGTCGGGCTTCCAGAGTGCTTGTCCAACCAAGGATTCCAAGAACTAATAACTCAATCCACGGCTAAAGGAATCATGAGAACCAACCATAAAACAATCAAATGAAATAAACTCACAATACCATGGTTGTCCAGGAAATGGCAAGGCTAGGAAAATCCACATGCATGCCAAAACTAGTGAGGAAAAAATACATGCAGCTCGGTACCTGCAATCAAATCTCATTGTAGTTGTTGATCCCGATGTCCACCTCCGCTTTCTTGCTCTTCCTTTTCCTTCTTGCTCCAAATCACCAAGTATCCACACTCTCCAAGAGTGCTCCAAGAAAACTCTAAGTATCCAAGAATATGAGAGAGAGAGAGAGAGAGAATAATGAGAGAGCTCCAAAAATGCACTAACAAAAGGTTACCCACTGATCATCAGAAGCCTTTTTATGAATGAGGCCTCTATTTTCTTCATTTTCCATTATTTTCCTTCATTTTCCTCCTCACATGCAATTTATGACCTTTCACCTTCCTTTTCTCCTATTTTCCATTATTTTCTTAAATAAAATGCCAATTAATGTCTCATGTCTTTCCAAAGAATTTTCCATTGCCTTCGCCAATTTCATTTAGCCATAATAAACCGAATGAACACCCGCTAGGATGTTTTTCCCACCATTCAGTTTGGAATACGTGTCCCATCAACTTTGGTTATTATTTTAAATTTATTAAATGGAATTTTCATGAGGGTTGTTACAAAAACATCTCCCTCGGGGGAACACCGTCCTCGATGTTCAATGACACCTACAAACCAACACATTGCTAAAATGAAACATACTGCCTATGGAGCTTTATAACACAGCTCACTACAGTATTTACAATGACCACTGACAAAACATGACAAAAATATTGTTTACTAGAGCTTTATAACACAACTCATTACAATATTTACAATAACAACCACATTTGCTTCAACCAGCAAATAACCATACTGTCTGTGGAGCTTTATAAACTAGCTCGATACAATATTTACAATAATAAATACATATACACATTTTCTCAACCAAAAAATAAAAGGATATGATACTTGTATCAATCAATAGGGAATCCAGAGGCTCACACCTCCACCCTCAAATTAGTACCAGGATTCATCTCCTTCCTTGGAAGTCCAGAATCCAATGACAAAGTCAAAGCTGCATCCGATGTGCAGTGCTACAATCCTACGCCATTGTACCCTAAATGAACAGTTATCAGCTCATTTCTATAGGGCACACTCCAAATGTGCATTTGATTCCATCTGGAAATGCTAATGACCAAAGCAAATCCATCCCTGATCTTCCCTTCTCTGCTAACAATCCCTCGGGAAATCTGGTCACCCCCTTCTATTTAGTCACTCACCTTCCAAGTTCTAATAACACCCCCATCCTAGGCAGTCCAAACCCTGGAAAGGCATCCTCGCATCAGAAGGTATAAAAACCAAGGCATATCCATACCTCAAACCATAATACTGGTCATAGCATGCTCATGGAAATCAATGGACACATTTGGGTACCAGTGTCGCACAATGGACCTGCTCCTGAAGTTTTTTACCAGCATACTGTTGCATGTTCCAATTTAGTTTTTTTACGCTACTAGTTCTTGCAGTCAGTTCTAATCACCCAACAGGGCATGTTCATGCATTCCTGTACCAAGCACATAATTCCCATTGGATTCAAAATAAATTCAAATCATACCTCATTGGTAACCCATTAATAAGGTACACTTGCAATTATGTTCACTTCCTATCACAATAAGTCAAACCAATTGTTTGATTAAATCATCATGTATAAAAATATCACATTTGGTTAACTCAAAACATAACCATCATAGGTCAAAATCATGAATCACATGAAATCATCATAAACCATAATCGTAAATCAGGGGTAACCATCATAAGTTAGAATCATAGATTACATGCATAACAAGGCTAAAATAAAACACTGATACTTATCCTTCATCGATCCTCACTTCTGCCTTTTTTCTTTCTGTACACACATCAAATTGATTTCCACACCCAGAAAGCACCCAGTTCCCTTGCTCCTCACGTACACTACACACAATGTACATCAAAACACATACATCCACTCAAGGTGTAAGACACCACACAATACATACACCCACACTCGGTGTACAACACTACACAATATATACGTCTATACCCAATGTACAACACAATACATGTACATACACATACATCTACACCCAGTGTACAATACAATGCAATACATATGCCTACTTGACATACAACACAACACCTACACTTGGTGTACAATACAACACAACAGAGACACCTAAATCCGGTGTACAGCACAACACAATACATATACATACACAGAGTACCACACAATGAATATACATGTCATGATATCACAACTACATCATGCACATACATAGTAGCACATGTCTGCAACAAGACCTACATGACATGTACACAATACCACATGTCAACCAATACCATATGCACAACATGTAAACAATACCACCTATACATGACACTACCTGCACAACATGTTCACAATGTCACATGTAGACGACACCCCCTGCACAATGTGTACACAATGCCAAATGTACATCGTACCACCTATACAATGTGTACTCAATACCAAATGTACATAACACCACATGCACGATATGTACACAAAACCACATGCACACAACGCCATGTGCACAACATGTACATGACACCACCTGCACACAACACCACATATACGACATGTACACATCACCACATGCATATAGCACCACATGTATATTAATGCACCCAAAACCATATGTACATAACACCATATGTATGATACACACACAATACCATATGTACATATTACTGCATATACAACATGTACATAGCACCATACGTACACAACACTACATATCCAAAATGTGCACAACACCTTATGCACACAACACCACATATCAAACATGCGCACAGTATGGTATGTACACAACACTACATATGTTACATGTACACATCACCCTAGGTACAATCACTAAATATACAACATGGACAACATATACACAACAATAGCACTGTACATCCATATTCCACACATTGACCCAACAAGCAACCTTGCTTCTAATGTATTTCCACAATCCATGTTTATCCTAACATGCCGCAAATCACACTACTTTCACTTCGCTGATATACTCCTCATCATTACCTATTCATAACATAAACATAGAATAATACAAGAACATAATATCAATTCATGTCCACATGATACCGACTTCAAAGATTTGTCAGAGTTACTCTTCCCACTTGATTCCTCATAAGACCAAGAAACTCTTCATGTCATTCACCTGCATAAGGAATCATTCCTCCACAAGAATGATCCTTGAAAACCCTATCATACAGTGAGATAAACACATATACATACATATATATAATCATTAGCATAAAACAATCATGATCCTGTCAGACAACGTCATACATACATACATATATACATATAAACCATCAAGATCCATGACGACCCTATCAATCAACTACATACATACATACATACATATATACATATTTTTTTTTTGTAAATTTCGTAGAGCCTTACCATTTTCTATTTATCAAAAAAAGAGAAGATTTCCATACATACACTTCAGAAATTAGTGGCCTCAACTTTCCTGAAGGAAACCAGGTTTGTTGGTCACCTTAATGAGTTAAAAGCCAACCAGTATTGAAACTATTTATGCCTTCTACTTGTCTCTATATGTACTTTACTATGTCCATAAAAGTTTAACCGAAAGGAGTAAAAACTTGCCGCATAAATCATTAAAAACTATTAATATCTAGGGTCATCCATCAGAAGATTCAATAGGAGTCAGATCCTTTGCAGTAGAACCTGGCATATCTACTTGCTGCATAGCTTGAAGCTGGCATTCAATTATGCCAATTCTGGTCGTTGCATGATATTGAGAGACTCCAATCTCTTGAATTTCCTTTTTGATTTCCTACAAAACTGAAACCACATTAGGGTTTCCTTCCATTTCCTACATATTGGTCATGGCCTTCGCCAAAACACATTTAAGAATCCAATAGGTATGGATGCATTGGTGAAAGAGAGATAGCCTCCTTATTGTATTCCCAAGGTCCGAGATGAAGTCCATGGTGGCTTCCTGTTATTCAATGTCTTCTTCTTTGTGGTTGCTCTCTCTCTCCCAGCCCTAAATTATGTTGCGAACTTGAGATGGGTTTCCGGTATCATAAATATCAAAAATATTCTCCATAAATTCTTTTTTAGTTTTTCTGCCACGCTTACTTGGTCCCACATTATGAATTGGAAGCTTCTGCTTCCCTTTTCCCATACCCTGTCGTTTCCTAGTTTTAAATTTTACCATGCTTTTGAACTGATGAACACACACTGATAGCTTCTAGGTAATCCCTATGAAAATGTGTAACAGGCCAAGTTAACAGTCGATGCTACAGACCAACCTCCTTATCCTCAAACTCCTCTAGATTTTGCCTGCCAAGAACAATACCTTGCTTCTCCTTTCCCTGTTGCCTTAACCCGGTTCTCGAACAACACTATTTCCAACGGTGGCCTGACAGGATTTGTTGGCTGCCAGAATTTTCGTCAGCTTCCATAATGGTGAAGCATGTTGGGTACATTCCTCTGGCCATCTTCAAGATGGGTCCGTTAGTGGACTTAATGGACGGTCAGGCACACGCCGCTGCGTGACACCGGTCGCAGCCCAATTACCTCAACATGGCACCCTGATCGGGGGACATAAATATATAAACATCAACATAAAGCAATCATGATCTCATCAAATAGCGACATACATACATGCATATATACATATATAGAAATCATCATAATTATGATCACAACATGATTAATAGATATCCTAAGGTCTAGGTTGAGAGAAATTCCTTTATCCATGTACAATATGCATAATATTGAGAATAACAGTTCCCAACACATCCAAGGCATCTGATATCTTAGATCCATTTACTTTAAATTTCTTATGATTGCCCTGCCACCACACATTTACCACAATGAACTCAACCAATCCGTCCGACTGTCATATTCTTACCTTCCTCTACACTTAATCATGGACCGAGCTCCATTCAGTTCTTACATTACCAGTTGGGTACCACAAATCTCTCCTCGAGCTCCATTAACTTTCCTCTTTCTGAACCAATACCCAAGACTCTCAAAACATAAAATAAAAGGGCAAGAAGAAGAAACAACAACAAGAAGAAAACTATGATTTCCAATAGAAATATGACACTACAACCAAAGTGGCATAGCTATGCACCAAAAATAAACAAGACCGCAAATCAAGCTCACAAATCACAAAATACCAAAATCACAAGACTAGTAACAAAACCATGACTCAATCCCCCATGGTTACCAATAATTCCAAGGAAATCTCAACCTAATCCTTCTTCAAGATTTCATGGTAGTCTCTTTTCCATGCAATCCCCTACATCATGCTTCCATAAACATAGAACTGTTAGTGCATAAATAAATATAACAATATACCAATTATCTTACTTTTTTGTGTCATTCATGTTGCCTTGTAACTAAAAACACACATGTCATCCATACGTATCAACATCAAGACAACATATCTATCAATTCGAAATCAAAATTTACCAAGGCTAACAACCATGTCATAATCAACTAATAGTCAAAATCATAATACTAAAACTATCACCTACTTGCACTCAAGTACATATCAACTGTCTCAATGCATAGGTGTTATTTTAATCGTCTTAAGGTAAGATCATTTCTTCATGCAATGTTATAGACACATACTCATATCATGTGATTATTCAGACATTCAAACAACCTATAAACGTACCATGTTAGATAAATCAACTAAATGACATAATGGATACCAAACATTCAACACCAGATAGATGACATAATCAAACAATCAAGCATCAAGTATACAACATAAACCAGCTCATACCTTAATGTATCTAAGGGGAGGCTATCTTGTCTGCATAATCAATCTAGGTTAGCACAAAATAACTTCACAATATATCAAATCAATCATAAATAAGGTCATGATATCCACATCAATATCTAGCTAACATGTTCACACCCAAAGTCATAAACAATTGCCATTCATGCATACAATCACATATGCATAGTTAGTCTAGACATAATACAACACACTATCATAATTAGGTCGACTCATGCCTGAATATCATAACCCTAACCATCAAATCACTAGCATGTAACAACAACAAGTTATATATCATGCTCACCAATAGCATGTAACCTAGTCATCAAACTAACTATCATACAACAACAACAAGTTAACCCATAACATGCTCATCAACAACATATAAGTTATCTAATATAAAACAATAATAACAATGAATACCACCACATGTTGCTATCTTTCATGACTATCTGACACATGTACATATAATTGCTGATGAGCACCATCAATAGGTACATTTTAAGGGGTTAATTGTCACCTTTTTAGCCTTATTAGTCTCTCTTTCTCACATTTAATTGCATTATGGTCATATTTTGCTTAATGTAGATGGTTTATTGAGGTTTGTCATACTTCGAATGCCTAATGTGGTTTAAATGCAGGAAAATCAAGAGAATGTGCCATTTTTGCTGAATATTGCACAAACAGGGCTCGGAGTAGACAACTAGGAGTGATTGTAGGGGGGTTGACCACCTCCTTAACTCCTAAAGGCGGCCAAGGGATCCTCAATATTCTCCTCCAACAACTCAAAATCAAAGGAAGCCAAGCAAGTGGAAGATCAAGTGGAGCCAAGCTCCACTTCTCTCGAGTTCAAAGGAGAAAAATCACCTTCTTTTTAGGGAGTTGTTGGTAGCTACCCTTTAGGATAAATAGGGTAGAGAAAGAGCTCATTAGGATTCGATTTTTGGAGATAGATAGAGCACTCTTAGCTCTTGTAATAGAAATTTGTGTTTGTCATATGCTATGTAGCAGAATTGGTTATGAAATAAAATGAGTATTCAGTTTCTTCTTCACTGACTTAGTTTTAGGGAGTTGAGCTTGTGGGTTAGGGCCCAATCCATTGGCCTCGGTCTCTCTTATGTATTTTTGTTTACCTTTTATGTTGTTGTAGTTAGTTTACTTACATTTCATCTCACTATATTTAGTTTGCTTCCATTTCAAGTGTTGTAGTTAGTTTGCTTACATTTCATATTGTTGTAGTTGTGTTTCATCCATTTCATGTTGCTATCATTAGTCTTTACCTGTCATGTTGCAGTAGCATAGAAAACTCTAAAACTGCCTGTTAAAGCCTCCTCTCTCACCTCTTCCATTAGGGTTTGAGGAGGGTAGAACTTCACCAAAGACACAAATTTTCTTTCATTTTATGATTTCTTGGAAAAGTTAGATAAGTTGCTTTGTTTATCATGAACATGTTGTAGATGCAAATTTAGTTTTCTGCTTCAAGTACATAGGTAAGTTTACTTAAATTCAACACATATTTTCCACCATTTTCATAACAGATTTGTCAGTGATAACTGCATGAACAGGTAGTTTGCTTGCAGGTTTGAGTAGACCAGCAAAGGGGGACTTTGAGGAAAACCGTAACGGTTTTTCAACTTGCAGATTGGTCCACAGTAACTTCGGAAGGAATTGTTGAGGATTTTATGGTTTCAATTGACTCTTGGGAGTATCCTACAAATTTCCTAGTTCTCCAGCCAAAAACCAAGATTAATAGATATCTTCTCATTCTAGGGAGACCTTGGTTAGCCACCATCGATGCTTCTATTAGCTGTCAGGCCAGAAACATGACTATTAAGAATAGGCCCTTGTCTAAACAACTAGTATTATATCCTCCAGCCCAACCTTACATTGATTATGACCTACCTATATGGTTGAAGTATGAAGAAGAAGATGAAGTATACAATACTGCACCCTACCACATTTGTACTATAGATGTTGTTCTTCGAGGGGGCAACTTGATGAAGATGAACTCATTGACCAAGTCATGTAGAACCAATCCTTCACCGACAGCTGGCTTGAAAACTTAGTCAAAGAATCTGAAATCCACCCTTGGATGGAACTGCACTTAGTTGATTCAACATCTGAAACCACCAAGGCTGTGGAATTTGGCCCATCCAAATCTCTGAAAATTAACTCAAACCTCTCAAATAGATAAGAAGAGGAGTTATGCCATATTTTTAAAGAAAACATAGATGCATTTTCTTGGGACTACAAAGACATGAAAGGGGTGCATCCCTCGGTGTGTAGACATCATATTTATAGTAAGGAAGAATGCAAGCTTGTGTGCCAACCCGAAAGGAAAATGAACCTAGCTCTAAAAGACATAGTCAAGGAAGAACTACATAAATGATTAGATTCAGGTTTCATTTATCCTATACCAGACAGTGAATGGGTATCTCCTCTTGTCGCAGTCCCTAAGAATAATGGAAAATGGTGAATCTATGTTGATTATCGGGAACTCAACAAAGCCACCAATAAGGCCCATTTCCCTTTTCCCTTTATTGTTTTCTAGATAAATCCCTCTTGTGGACAAGGGCAATCTCCCTAGTATCCCAACAGAAAACTAGAAACAAACAACCATTTGAATATCTCTTTCCCTAAACTATTAGCATTCATATTATCAAAACTTAGAAACGAGGAGGTAATGCTCCTACCTTTCAATGAGATGTTTAATGTAGACCTTGAATTTCATCTCGAATAAGTCCTTCAATGCTGAGAAGAACCTGAAATCACAAACATGAAAATAATCAAAAGCACCTTCAGAATATAATAATCTAAAACACCATTTTAACTTAATGATTAAGGAGATTAATAATTTTCATTGTTTTAATGAATCTAAAAGCAATGCAATGAGAAAAAGGGATCCATATGTATTATAAAGAATATAAAGAGAAACCTTACAACCAAAGCCTTGATGTCATAAGCCTCTTCCAATGGTCTCCTTTCCTTCCCTTGATGACAAGATCTTCAAGCCCAAAACCAGCAACAAGAGTTTACAAATTCCAATCTGAAAAGTCCCCATTCCTTTATTCCTATGCTGAATTTATAGGGAGGATGAGGAGGTTTCTAGTTCCACTTCTCAAGGGATATGATCCTTAAGAAAAGGACATTAGTTCCATATACCAAGGGATGAGGCGCAAATATGTAGTGGTTTGAGGTTTCTAATTTGGATAAGATTCCTCAGCCAAAGCTTCTAGAACTTACTTTTTTATTTTTACATGCGTGAACAAACTTGCACACTTTTTAGTGGAAGAAACTGCACAGATCTGTGTAGTTTTGGTTCAAAAAAACTATGCATGCGTGGGTTTTTTCAGGAAAACCACGCAGGTGCTAAAAAATGGGTTTTAAGCAGTGAAAACCAAAATTCCTCCCGTCCCTGGTATTATTTTACTTCAAGCTTCATAGGGGTTTCACTTGAGACACACCATCGGAGATATCTGAATTGACAGTTATGGTGACAAATTTTAGTGCAACAGATTGCCCCCTAAAGTGCAAATCCAGAAAAAATGTTTGATGACCGAAGTGCTTTATCATGTCAAAGGTTCAAATTAGAGACCAATTGCCTGAAGACCTGAAATAAACAATCAAGGATTATCATATTATTCTTTCATATAAACATCACTGAGGTCGGCATTCCCATACTCAAAGTAAACATAACTCGATGGAATAGTAGGGAAATACTCAAAGATCCATGTCAATAGTAGACATAGTATGGACGCGACCAGTAATGGATCTATATTTACAATCATGAATATTTAATAATTCTACCCAGTTTGGATGGATGAAACTATATACAGGGTCTTAATCTCCATCTCTCGATTCATAGTATGAATCTAACCATGCGAGTGAATGTCTCTAAGTCGAACATGGTAGAAACCACTTGATTACCAGTTAATGATGAAAATCGTTAACAAGTGTGAGATAAACCACCAATAATGAAAATGGTCCTTAAGGTACTCCCGGTCCAATATATGAAGTGTGATTAAATGTTTTGAAGTTGAACACTCATAGAATCATTCGATCTAAGGCCAATGATGAGAACCTATCGTCAAAAGCCAGAAACCTGCCATTAAGGCATGCATTCCTTAAGGTACTGAAAAGGGTTTCTAAATCAAATTCCTAGATAATGATCTGAATTTGATAGAAGCAATCCGTCATAGGAGGACCTAAGACACAAAAATTCATGTCAAGTTTTGAAGAACAATATTTGAAGTGATTCGGGATTGACCAAGGGATGACCGACACAATTGAAGGTTATGAATAGCAAGGTAATTTTTACTAAGGTTGGAATTCTCTTAAACATATTCATGACACGACACGTGACTTGGCAGCATTTGACTCAACGATAATACCCAAAACTAGCTGAAGACTTTCAATTAGGTTTGATTAAATATCAAACAAATGGATTTCCCAACCTGGACACAAATGTGACTGAGTGTCATGTTCAAGAGTGACGTACTGCCTTTATTAACAAAGATGGATTTATTTTTTCTCACTTTTCCCCCACCATTACTGGCAAGTACCTCTTTATTTCTGTCAATCTTGAGGAGGATAACATTTTCTTGTTGTGTAAGATCATCCTTCGGATGAGTCCATTTCAGTAATTTTAATGAACCCTAAGAAGGAGTGGTTCGAACCTGTTGTAATCGACAGGTCCTGCACTGTTTAATTTTTTACGAGTCCAATGTAGGGGTAAATCGATGTCGTTTTCATGTTTAAATAGTTTGAAAAGACACAAAAAGAAAACTCATGTTGTTCTTTCAACGTAGATTTTTAACGAGCCCGGAGAAAGTAAAACTTGGTGTTTTTAATACAAGCTTGAAACAAAGGAAAACTCGAAATAATTTTAATTTGAATACAATATTGAAACAAAGGAAAACTATGCTTGAAAGTGGTTTCATTTTTACATAAGCTTGAAACAAATAAAAAACTATGCTTGAGATTAGTTTCAATGCCCCCCAATTATAACCTGCAAGAGCATATGCCCCCCAAGCTTCATTTCATTCACCTAAGTAGACTACTGGTTACTAATAACTGGATGGAATGAAGGTTCATTTACAATATTAGATGAAAGACTCGACTTAATCATTTATGAGATCTAGTCAAATACTCGACTCAATTAGGAGAGGATTTGTTTCATTTTTTAACGAGCTTGACACATGAAAAGAACTATGCTCATATAACTTTGTTTCATTTTTTAATGAGCTTGACACAAGAAAATGAACTATGCTCATAAGGACCTGATTCATTTTTTAACAAGGTTGACATAGCAAAATGAACTATCCTCATGGAAATCTGTTTCATTTTTTAATGAGGTTGACAAAAGAAAAAAAAAATCCTCATAAAGACATGTTTCATTTTTTAACGAGGTTGACACAGTAAAAGGAACTATCCTCATTAAGACATGTTTCATTTTTTAATGAGGTTGACACAGTAAAATGATTTATCCTCATGGAAGATGTTTCATTTTTTAATGAGGGTGACATAGTAAAAGAACCATCCACATAAGGATTTGTTTCATTTTTAGCGAGGTTGACACAGTAAAAGAACCATCCTCATAAGGATTTGTTTCATTTTTTAACGAGGTTGAAACTGTGAAAAAGAACCATCTTCATCAAATATTGATCATGACTTCCAATTGGAAGGAACACATGTAAAGGGACACACCTCGATCATGGCCTCCAAGAGTTCTTCATCAGAAGGAAGAATTTTTCTCTGGAAGGAACACATGTTAAGGGACTCAATAGGGATAATAACATCGCATTCGAATACCCCCATAGGGTTCACCATGTCAATTAATGGATCTAAGTCAAAGGAATTCGAGCAAACAATGAGAGGCTCGCTTGCATTGGTAACTGAAAACATGGGACTTATTGCCACATAATTAACCCGTGGCAAGGTATATACCACTTCCGTATAAGTAAAATTCAAGGGTGTCAAAAGGTTGGTAGTTGAATCAAAACTAACAAATGAAATCTGGTCAACAATCACAATGTTTCGATTGGGATGGAAAGACATCACACGAAAGAGTGTCGATATGACAGCTTTCATTTCATAGACATAGTCTCACCCAAGAAGAAAATTGAAATCCAAGGGGCCTTAGACTAGCATAAGATCAATACAGACAATTTTACCTTCCAAGGTAATAAGAAACTTAGGAAGGATCCCTAAAGGTTCACTAATGGTTATGTTAAAATCTGAGAGATTTTGTCTAACAGGCACAAACTGAGGGGAACCCAAATCTTTCCAAGCAGTTGAAGATAAAATACTAACATAATAACCTTCATCTACATTTGTGCAATGCACATTCTTACCATAAACCTTCACAGTGATTTGGAAAGGGATGGAAGAAGGAAGACAAGGTTCTGTCAGTCTATTCCAATCAAAGGAAAATACCTCAGTACTTGGAGGGGGTTCTGTAGAAACAAGTGAAATGCCCCCTGGCGTAGAAGAATATGATGTAACAAGAAGAATCTGAGCGGTATGAATTTTACTCTCTACAGGGAGAGTGGGATCGATCGAATGTGAAATCCAGTAGACCACTTGATCAACTAATGGATCATCAACACATGTGATATGAGTTTCACTCTCCAATGGAAGAGTGGGATTGATTGTACTTGGAATTAGATCAATCACTTCATCAATTGACGATAGGTTGGGAGAAAGTTTACAATAACTAGTTGGAAGTTGGAAGTTGGAAGTTGTGGAATAATAATGTTTTCCAACAATTTTTAGGCTTCATTCATATGGCGGAAAAGGTGACTATGATGACTCCCTTTGTGTAACTTACAAGGAAACCTAGCTTTACGCTTTTTCCTAGGAACCTGACAATCACTGGCTTATGGATCAATAGTAAGTTGATAGGATTTTTCTGACCATACTTCCAAGACCTTATGAATACTAGGAAAAATGATAAGGAAGTGGTCACCCTTACAAAGCTTGCAAAGGTATTTTGGCTTGCGATAGATGTTGGAAGTTTCCTCAACATTACCAATACTTACAACCATGATTGGTTTTTTGACTTCTTTCTTATCTTGCTTCTTCTTCTTCTTTCCTTTCTTCTTCTTCTTAGCCACCTGGTTACTAGCATTGAGGCTTTTCCCAAGCGAAGAAGAATAAAGTGAGGAATACATGTTGGGTAAAGGAGGTAAAGGGTCAACTTGATTTTGGTGATGTTGAGATGGTGACTCTATTGAGGTGAAGCATCTAGTTGAGGTGGAAAAATTTGAGTCTTTGAGGCCAACGAAGTTGAAAATAACCATACCAGTAAACTTATGGTAAATCTAATGACAATGTAGCCATATAAGGAGGAACAACATTTCCAAAGCAAGGAAATGTACTAGGATTCTCGTTAAGAGGGGTTCCTTGGTTGGTAAATTCTGGAACTGTTTCCATTAGATTCAACTTCAATGAATTTTATTAACAAATTAAAAATATTAACAATTCAAATTCACAATCTAGACCTAAGGTCTCTAAAAATTAAAAACAAACAAATGAACACGCGCTATCAAATCTAGGAGTAAAACCATACAAAAACAATTTGTTTTCACAGCGAAATCACTAGTTGGTGATGAAATCCAACGTTGCAGAGATCAATATGAAAAACTAGCAGTTGGAACAGTTACCCTGACAACCTGCTTAATGAAATAGTCTGGTGAAATTAACTCCACTATGCCATCTTGCATGAATATTACCCTCCAAAAAATCCAAGGGAGTCTATTCAATGTTTGTTCTAGTTACAGTGGGACCTTCTCTCCACTGTCACCTTGGAAAAAATCCCAATATTATAGCCAGTAAGGTTACTAATTGAGACAATCAAACCTGGGGGAATACTCTATTGAAAATTGTAACTAGGTTGGTCTTCATGTTGACTATGTAATTATGTATTTATGTAAATAATATGTCAAAGATAATAAGATGTATTTTTGATGTACTTGCTTCATGGGTTTCATGAGCAAGATTTTTCTGTAGATAGACTTCTTCTTGATGTCTACTAGGTTTGAATCTTCTATGCATAGAATATAATTAAGTGTCATGTATATATATCTGAAGGATTATGTCATGCTCTAGATCTTGTCAAAAGCCTTGTCTCACATCCAAGAGTGTATAGAATAAATGCCTACAAACCGATCTCTCTCAAATGTTGAAAAAGAAGTTATTACAAGTTGTTGAAGCTGGCCTACAAGCCTAAAGACACATTGGCCTACAAGATGAGCAAATCATCAATATAAATACCTGCCTCCGTAGCTCATTTGTGGAAAATTTTTGGACAACCAAGAAATAGCCTTGCGGATTAAGGAAAGGGTATTACAGTGTTGTTTCTCTAGAAAATCCTCTCGGTTAAAAGGTTAAAGGACTGTAATATATCTGCAACATAGTAGATATGCAGTGAAGTACATCTGCGGAGAAGTAAATTTGAATCTTACCTGTAATATATCTGGGGTGAAGTAGATTTGTGGTGAAGTAAATCTGAAGCATACTCGTGGTGAAGTATATATGCGGAGAAGTAAGCCTGAAGCATACCTATTAACGGAGATATGAAGCATAACGATTAGCAGATACCTGAAATAATTTTGTGGAGATTTGAATTATATATTTGTGGATACTTGATGAAGAATGGAATCATATCTAGGATGAAACATGCCTGAAGTAAAATCACCTGAAATTGATTTGTGGATTCCTGAAGTTGATTTGCGAAAACAATTACAAGGTGTCTTTTGCAGATGTGTTACAACCTACATTTCGGATGCTAGTGCAAGAGTTTGATTAAATGAAATAATTCAGTAAAGAAGGTGATTGTAAGTAGAGGACATCCTTAAAGAAGAATAAGGGTAAGGAAGTGTAGAACAGTGTAGATCATTGAAGAAGAGAAGAATCTAGTTTGAAAGGGCAGTGACAAGATATTGGAGACATTCCTAAGTCTAGGGTCTGAGTCTGGGTCATGGTACTTTCCATTTGAGGATCTATAAGAGGAATTATTTGTGGGTTTTCCTCTCCAAGAGAGAGAGGTTTTTCCTTGGATGTAGGAGCCTAATTTGTGTCTTGTGTACTTTGATAATTGACTTGATGAAATATTAACTAAGCTAAAGAAGAGAAGTCAAAATTAAGTTCACAAGTAATTATCAAGAAGAGAGTTTTGTATTAATCACCAGCCCTACAAATTCTTAACATGGTTTCAGAGCTAAGGTGCTGAACATAAGGGCTACTTGTCAAACAAAGACACTCAAAGAATCAAAGATCAAAGTTTGGTTAGAAAGACAAATCAGTTTGCAAGGAAGACTATATAACTACCTCATGTGAGATCTCCTACCTCATTCAAAAGATCAACTCATTCAAGAAAATAATCTTTGCCATCAAATATTTTCACTCAATGCATTGTTTGAAGAGAATCTCAACTTCTGAAGATAGTCTTTATAATCAAGGGTTCAAGTACAACAACAATGAAGAAAGTAACCCCTTGAATTCATTCAATCATCATCAAGGAAGCTGCTAGTAAATCCACTCAAGTAAGTAGTCATGACCCTATCTTTCAAAATGCCTTATTGTAAACAAAGCAACAAGCTGGTTGGGTCATCAAACTTTAGTGCATGGAAGATAAGAATAGACTTGAATTTAATTAAAGACGAAGTAATGGACTATATCGAAGGATCTACTGTTCAACCCCAAAAATAATATGCTCTAGCCCATGCCAAGTACATGAAGAGAGAAATTAGAGCCCAAAGGATTTTCATATAATCCATCAAAGACTCTCTCATCCCTATGTATCAAAACTAAAGACTGCAAATTAAAATTATGAAAATTTGGTGGAGCTATTCTCTGTGAGTACTATAGGAGAAGCAATCTATCTAAGACAAGAACTATACAAAATGAAATTATCAAGAGAAGCAGGAATCACTCCATACTTTATGAGGATTTCTGAAATAAGAGATCAACTATAGGAACTAGGAGAAGTGATGTCTGACATTGAGATGACTACAGTGGTATTGAATGCTCTACCAGAGGAATGAGGAAACTTCACTTCTAGTGTAAAAGGGAAGAAATAAGCCACTCCATTCCATGATTTATGGTCTCTATGTAAAATATAGGAAACAAGAATAAAGGAAAAAGCTGATACAAGACCAAGTGAAGAGAATCATGCCTTTGCAACATCATACAGGAAGAAAGGAAGATTCAGAAAATTTGGCACTCAGAATAAAAGAAAGAATATTGACAACGTACAATGCTTTGGATGTAATGAACTTAGGCATTATAAAAGAGATCGTCCTAAATCTAAAAAGGACAAGAGGAAAAAGGAAGAAGCCCATGTCACTAATAAAATAGAATAACCTGATGCTAAGAGATCCAAGAAGGAGGAAGAGAGAGATCTCTATTATGATTGAGATCATATTTCTCTTTAAGTGATCTTTGATTGATTGTAAAATAGAAAAAAATGTACATTAAGAAGCATCTCAATAGAAGCATGAAAGGATATCCCAGTGAAACATCTTCTGTAAAATCTCTCTACTAAAGTAAAGAAGTCATTAGATCAAGGGTCATCATGGTGACAAAATTTTGGGATGTGATGACATATTGATGAAGCAGGTCAAAGGAATGAAATTATTCATTCTAGAGAAATTGCTACAGGATGACTCAGGGAAATAGATATGAGGTATGCAGACATATATGCTAATATTGGATGCTGTGAAGTCATGTCATATGGTTGCAGGTAATAGACTTCCATATTTATAAGTATGATCTATGAAGGAGGATCTCTCAATGCATTGATAGATGAAATCAACATAATATGTCCTCATAGAATATGAGGTGGTTGTACATAAACGAGAAATTGGAAAATTTGTAATGTCCTGGGAATGAAGAATGTGGAGAGAGGAAGATATCATGAAATGTAACCATGCCAAGAGGCAGTTATCATCCATAGGTCAAGAAGATTTGAATAAGAGATCTCCTGGTAAGATATGTAGACTCTGATAGAATTTTGGTAAAGAAGAAGACGCTTGGAAAAACATATCATTGGGAGATATGTCAATATTTATGAAGGATGTCAATGCCTACAGGAAGATGCCATGGTGAAATATCATCACTAAACCAACTTTTGTTCTAAAATTTCATATGTATATGTTTATCTGGATGAATTTGTGCAAGGCTGCTAATCATGAGAAAGGATGTATGATCCTTGGAGTTGATTCAAAGGAAATTAGCATGGCATAATAGTGGACCAAATAAGGAATTCTGATGAATCACTTTATGATAGCCGACATGACTCGAGATGGAAGTGATGGATGAATTGTGCCCTATGAAGCTAAAATTTGAAGATTCCTCAAATATCGAAATCCATGACATCGAGGATAGGAATTCTTCATTAGTAGCTGGGTGTCTAACCATTGCTGCTGGAGGTCCCTGGTTAACAGGGAGCTTGATGATAAGTTTCTTACTTGGAAGAAACTTGGTAATTCCTAAGAATGAGCTTAGGTACATTCCCTGTATAGGAGTGAGTACATTCCCTTATGGAATAGGTCCTCCCTGGTTGAGAGGGAGAGATAGACACATCATTCTATTCTTCACTTGGGAAGACAGAATTGAGGATTGGGTAATCATCTGGAATTCGATAATCTTTGAGAATGTATTAGGGAATTCAAGATAAGAGTAGTCGGGGACCAATATTCTTTGAGGGCTAGTTACCCAAGAGAATAATATCCTAATAAGGTCATACTTTGGGAACACCTGGGTGGAGTATGTACCTTGGAGAGAAAATGACGATGGTGTCTATAAGTCATGTGTCTTGCCAACATTGTAGCCCATTGTCTCATTGAGAGATGGGGATATTAGTCAAGGCCGTGCACTGAAACAATGCTGGTTGATATGATGCTATACAGATGCAATTACCAACCCGATTCTTCTTATGAGATTCTTCAGTTTGAAAGTAACCATGTAGATGTATGAATACCTCCTTAGTTAAAAGGGAGTGTTGAAAAGTGTAACTAGGTCGGTCTTCATGTTGAATATGTAATTATGTATTTATGTAAAGAAGATGTCAAAGATAATAAAATGTATTTTTGGTGTACTTGCTTCATGGGTTTCATGAGCAAGATTTTTATGTAGATATACTTCTTCTTGATGTCTACTAGGTTTGAGTCTTCTAGGCATAGAATATAATTAAGTGTCATGTATATATATATGAAGGAAACTATTATGCTCCAGATCTTGTCAAAAGCCTTGTCCCACATCCAAGAGTGTATAGAAGAAATTCCTAAAAACTGATCTCTCCCAAATGCTAGAAAAAGAAGTTATTACAATTTGTTGAAGTTGGCCTACAAGCCTAAGGATAGGTTGGCCTACAAGCTGAGCAAATCATCAATATAAATACCTGTCATTGCGGCTCATTTGTGGATAAGTTTCGGACAACCAAGAAACAACCTTGTGGATTAAGGAAAGGGAATTATAGTGCGGTTTATATGGAAAATCCTCTCAGTTAAAAGGTTAAAGGACTGTAATATACCTGTGGTGAAGTAAATATGAAGCATACCTACAGTGAAGTACATCTGTGGAGAAGTAAATTTGAAGCTTACCTGTAATATATTTGCGATGAAGTAGATCTGTGGTGAAGTAAATTTGAAGCATAACTGTGGTGAAGTATATATGCAGAGAAGTAAACCTGAAGCATACCTATTAACGGAGATCTGAAGCATAATGATTAGCAAATACCTAAAATAATTTTGCGTAGATATGAATTATATATTTGCGGATACTTGATGAAGAAGGGAATAATATCTAGGATGAAACATACTTGAAGTACAAGCACCTGAAATTGATTTGTGGATTCCTGAAGTTGATTTGCGGAAACAATTACAAGGTGTATTTTCTTGATGCGTTACAACCTACATTTCGGATGCTAGTGCAAGAGTTTGATTAAATGCAATAATTCAGTAAAGAAGGAGACTGTAAGTAGAAGGCATCCTTAAAGAAGAATAAGGGTAAGGAAGTGTAGAACAGTGCAGATCATTGAAGAAGAGAAGAATCTAGTTTGAAAGGGCAGTGACAAGATCTTGGAGACATTCCTAAGTCTAGGGTCTAAGTCTGGGTCATGGTACTTGTCATTTGAGGATCTATAAGAAGAATTATTTGCGGGTTTTCCTCTCCAAGAGGGAGAGGTTTTCCCTGGCTCTAGGAGCCTAATTTGTGTGTCTCATGTACTTTGATAATTGACTTGATGAAAGATTAACTAAGCTAAAGAAGAGAAGACATAAGGAAGTTCACAAGTAATTATCATGAAGAGAATTTTGTATTAAGCACCAGCCCTTCAAATTCTCAGCCACAGTTTGTTCATGTATTGTACATTACCTAGAAGAAAAACCTCAAACTTATACACATTTG
Source organism: Pinus albicaulis (assembly GCA_034641835.2). Lineage (NCBI taxonomy): Eukaryota > Viridiplantae > Streptophyta > Pinopsida > Pinales > Pinaceae > Pinus > Pinus albicaulis. The sequence continues at coordinate 1,117,196,256 of CM076577.1, read as the reverse complement.
GATCAACCTCTCCCATCCCATCGCGAGCTAACTAAACATCCAAGAAATCTTACCTTCCACTAATGACTGATCCTACTGGACTGATTCTACTACCTGACCTCAAGCAAGTGTGACCCAAGTTGATTATTTCCTTCGTCTAGGGATAGCAAGATCGAGAAAGCAAGAGACTTCCCTTCGGCAAGCAGCAAGTTCAACCGATAAGCATGGAAACAATTACAGGGTGTCTTTTGCTAATGTGTTACAACCTACATTTCGGATCCTAGTGCAAGAGTTTGATTAAATGCAATAATTCAGTAAAGAAGGTGACTATAATTAGATGACATACTCAAAGAAGAAAAAGGGTAACTAAGTGCAGAACAATGCAGATCATTGAAGAAGAGAAGAATCTAGTTTGAAAGGGTAGTGACAAGATCTTGGAAACATTCCTAAGTCTAGGGTCTAAGTCTGGGTCATGGTACTTGTCATTTGAGGATCTATAAGAAGAATTATTTGCAGGTTTTCCTCTCCAAGAGGGAGAGGTTTTGACCTGGCTCCGGGTGCCTAATTTGTGTGTCTTGTGTACTTTGATAACTGACATTATGAAATATTAAATAATCTAAAGAAGAGAAGTCATAAGTAATTTCATAAGTAATTATCAAGAAGAGAATTATGTATTAATGACCATCCCTCCAAATTCTCAACACAGTCTGTGGCCCTGTTGAAGCCTAGAAAATCTCTGCTTTAAACATTGGGGAAAACCACTCGGTCGGGACCTTAGGACAGCTCCTTTTCCGTTTGGTATGGTGGCTCCGACTGGATTTAAAGGACCAGTTTCCTTATGACTAAATGGGTTGGTGATGGGTTGATTTGGATGAGTGAAAATGGGACTAAATTGACTGAAATAAAACTATCTAATTTAAACTAAATACTGATAAAGAAATTCTAAAATTAACCCGGGCAATCATATGTGAATACAACTTAAGATTGTTCCAATTTAACAATAACCATAAAAATGTATTATCATTTAAATTGAAATGTGCAGAAACAAATAAAGATAACTCTGTTTAAGAAATTAAACAGAGTTGTATTAGCATATTGCATTCATCATTGTATACCATCTACATATACTTATAAAAGATAACATTTCAATTATACTCAGAAATGATATTTAAAGAAACGTTGTGAAAAAATATATATATATAAATGATAGCAAATTTTAAAGCGAATATCATAAGACAAAAGATATCAACAGTGAACAGATAGAAATACCTTATTCATCTTGAAGGATTTCAAATGAAATCTGATACTCTAATCCAGTAATTCTGATGCAAAATCAAATCCAAGGTACAAAAATGCAACACTTTAAAGATAATCCCGCACAAAATCACCAAATGTGATCCTTTTAAAAAATATATAAGCCAGTGGAGTACAGAAATGTAATCTCCAAGTCAAAAATATTAAAATCCAGGACCCTTCTCTAAATGCATGAGAAGGGTTTAAATACTACTTAGCTAAATCTAAAAATAGTCTATTACAAAAATTAAGGATTCGGTTTAATGACCGTCCTTTTCCTAGGCAAAAATACAGTGAAATTAAAACTAAATCTAAAAATAAAGACTATTAACTAACTACTTATGAACTTGATCTTTAAACTTGCAGGCATCTAGCATAGTTTTGAGAAGATGTGGTTGACCGACTTCAGAATTCAACTGTCCTGAAAAGACAGAGTCGGCTAGTGTAGGCGCAATCTTCTCAGTAGAATTGATGATACAATTAAGCGCACTGTGCTGACTGTGTGGCTTCACTAAGTATGTCCAGTAAGAGTCCCAATTTAATCTTGTCAGCCCTTGGATTGATTTTTCTCTTTCTTCCGCCTTTTGCCTCCATTCTGTTTGTAGTTGATGTGCCTGTGGAAGATATCCCGGAACAGTTTCTGAAATCAAATTAGCTTTGTGTAAATTATCATTTACACGATATCGGTCGTGTTTTCCGGTTGTAGCCGCCTCCTGCATTGCCTTCTGCGCATACGGAAGACCAATTCTCCTACGGTGGAGCTTGTTGCTCACCTTAATTTCGCAATTTCATCTCAACTTCGCTTTGCCATTTTCTCCTTTTTCCTTTTGTTTCTTTTTTATAATACTTTAGCCAAGGTAGTTTCTTCTTTATAGATTCGATCTTTCGCAGTAATTTTTCTCTTTGCCGAACACGCTCCACATATTTTTCTTGCTCAACATTAAGTGCCTTGATTTTGGTCAATGTTTCTTCGTTTTGCTTTACAGTTATTTCAAGTCTCTTCAACTCCCGACTTTTCTCAATAAGAGCTTTATGTTTCCCTGAGGGCTCCTGATCTCCAATAGCTTTTTCCGTCACTTCTAAAAGCTCTATAGGGGATAATTTGGCAAACTCACATATCCTATATTGTGGTAGAAACTGTGTCAAATTGCCCACTTGGATATTGAACTTTGTGAACACCGTCTAAAACATTCTTTTTTGGTACTGTCCATCCGTGTTTGTTTTTCTTCAACGGATCATCTCTTTTGGTCCACTCCTGTGTGCATTCTGACAAATTTGCATGTTTTCTGGCAAAATCCTCCATGAATTTCCATATTATAAGTGCCACGAAGGTTGAGCAACATATATCGGCCTCAAATCTTAAGTGGTGAATGACCCGATGAGCTCTTGATCTAGAGTTCTAAATCGCCTGTCTGAAATATCGGTGCTATCCAACACCCATTTTACCATGTCTGTATACGGAATAATTCTTGGTCTTGCCGCTATCCTGTGCAGAAATGAACAAGCCAGTTCTTTAAGGGTTTCCTCAGATGAATTACTTGAGCCTGCAGTAGCCGCGACTCGCATTACCCTGGGATTTTCTTCTTCAAACAAATTATACATTCCTTCCTAGGTGGTGATACCGAAATCCTTATTGCAAACAGTATCCGCATAGAGTGAAGCCATTTCTTTGTTTTCAGAATTTAGGAACAACTTCTCTTTCTTGCCGCAATGTTTAGTAGAAAGCTTTGTATGGAGACGTTTGTTCCTTCGTGCTTGTGTTTTACGATATCAAGTGTTCTGACGAGAGTAATGGCAGGAGAAAGGTGATGAGATTGTTTTTAAATGCAAGGCGGTTAAATATTATAACGTGGAAATCGACTTTCATCCGTAAAATCTCATTTACCATTAATTGACAATCCATTCATTTAATCCAATCATTAAAGCGCATAACAGATATTGATATGTGGGAAGATTTACTTTGAACAACGTGCTTTTATGAATCTGCGACATTGCGATCTGCGCAATATCGCAGTATCGCAAAATCGCAAAACATAACCATCACAAATTGCAAATTGCGCAAAAGCGCAAATTGCGAAATAGCGCAAAAGCGCACATCACAAATATCGCAAAAGCGCAAAATTATAAATAGCGCAAAAAGTATTTGTTTATCATTTGTATTTTCTGCGCTATGCGATCTGCGACCAATATGTTTTTGTATAAGCTTTTTGGGATCGCATTATCGCAAAATCGCAAAATCGCAATTTCAGTTTTACAAAAGATATATACCCTTTTTGCGATGGATGCGCTATTTCGTTTAAAGAACAATTTTATTGTAATCTATCATAAACTTAAGTGTTTCTTAAGGTTCTTTCTAAGGGATTTCCCTAAGTTTATGATAGAAAATTTTATTTGAAAAGGAAAACAAAATCTAATTGATTTTTTGCTTTTTTGGATTTTAAACTAAGGGTCCCCATTTATTTAGTATTATTACTAATATTAAATAAAAGGGGGGTTGTTGCTGGTCACAACAATTGGCGATTCACTGAAAGAAACAGTTATCTCTGAAAAAATAAAATGAACACTATATTTCTAGTAAATAAAGATTTTTAAAGATAATGAAAACTATCTTAGGATAATTTAAATAAAATGTAACTATAAAAAAGAAATAAAAATCTTTCACAATTTCTTTCTAATTTCTTAAGAACAAAAACATTTTTGGGTTTTCTCAAGCTTTGATCGGTGTTAATAATGAAGTAAGTGGATTTCTCCAAGCTTGGTTTTATAATATACTCTATTGTCATAGGTATTGCCTCTGCTGCCTGCAAACGTTCATAGTCTCAATAGGGTTACCTTTAAACCATTAACCATTCATTGTCCCATCCAGCTAAAATTATGAATTTTTAAAAGATAAATTCATAAGAAATATTATCTCATGTTTTTGTCTTTTACTTATTTTTTATTTTAAGAGCCATTGTTCTGGTTTGGTAGCCAGTTAATAACAATGCCATTCACTAGTTGTAATTAAACTGAACAAGCTGGCTAGTGATGAGACCTCTTGTCTTATATTAATAAGCCATTACCCTGTTTTGGTATGCAGTATTGGTAATGTCAGTTTCATTACTTCTTATGAACATGGTAAGTCGGCTCATAATGAGACCTCCTATCTCTTAAATTTTAATATAATTTCTTAGAATTACATTCTAAAAAATCACAACTTAAATGGATGGGGTGAAATAGTTTTATCCTTAAGAATCAATGGATGACAATTTTGAGAGTTTCTTGAGTACCAAGACTTTGAAAAATCTTTTAATTTTATAGATAACCTTTCTCTGCTTAATAAACTTATAATGATTTACATTCTCCTCAAGTTTTCAAAAGATCATGCAAATGATTGGAATAATCTTTCAAAGTTTAACATCTTATTTTAAACTATCCAAAAACTGTGATCATTACTTTAAAAATTCTTATTTACACAAAATAAATATTTATAATATTCTTCCTAAGAAATTTTCTAAATAGTAAACAGTCAATTAGAGACTCATTAACAACCTTTATTTGCAAAAACAATTAAAAACTCTGCAGAAAGGAATATGTACAGTTTAAGAAGGGGTTACCTCCTTATGAAAAGAATTTCTTCAAGATAAGCCCATTTATAGGAAGAGATTCTCTCTTACCTGTTAGATCTTGGAGTATGAATGTATTTGAGCCTATCTTTTGAACGATCTGAAATGGTCCAAGCCACATTTTCTGAAATTTGGTGTGGTTACCTTTTTCTTCATGTGCTTTATCCCATTTCAGAACAAGATCACCAATTGACAAAATTTTTGAGCTGGTAGAACTTTCATCAAAAGAAGATTTTACAAGTTGTTAATGTTTTTCATGAATAATTTTTGCTTTCTCTCTATCCTCTTCTAGTTTAAGGATTTGATCATATCTCAATTGAATGGATGAAGACAGATTTTCTTCAATAAATTGCACTAGGGCTAATGATGGAAGAGTTAAATTTGATGGTATCACAGCTTCTTTTCCATAAACTAAATTGAAAGGTGAAGTTCCTATTGAAGCTTTTTCAGTGATACGATCAGCCCATAATGAAAAGATTAAAGACTTGTGCCAATTCTTTTGATTTTGATCAATGGTCCTTTTAATGATTTTGATAAGATTTTTGTTAGTGGATTCAGCCAAACCATTACCTTGTGGATAATAATTTGCTGAATATTTTAATTTAAAACCTCTTTTGACTGCAAATTCAATTAAACTATTACCAGAAAAGTAAGATGCATTATAAAAAACAAGAGCTTGAGGTACACCAAACCTGGTTATGATGAATTGATCTATGAAATCAATAATTGCATCAGAATTGGCTACCTTCAAAGGGATTGCTTCTACCCATTTTGTAAAGTAATCAGTTGCAGTAAGGATGTACTTGTGCTGTTTGGAAGAATGAGGTACTATCTCACCAATAATGTCAAGCCCCCATTGTTCGAATGGTTGCTCAATACTCACTGGTTGCAAAGGAAAAGCTAGTTTCCTTTGTCTTCCACTTGCAGTTTGACAAATTCTGCACTTCCTTACGTAATCATGTGTATCTTTAAAAAGGGTAGGCCAGTAATAACCAACACGAATTATTTTGTGAGCTGTGGTATCACCTCCAAAATGACCTCCTGCTGGTCCATCATGCAATTCCTGCAAAACCTTTTCAGCTTCAGTGTTTTCAAGACATCTTAATAAGATTGAATCATAATTTTTTCTGAATAACACATTATCAATGATCTCATATTTAATAGCCTTTAACCTTAAAGCATGTTTACTCTTATAGCTGAGATTAGAAGGAGCATACCCATTTTTCAAGTAATAGATGAGATCAGCATACTGAGATTCAGAATCTGTAACACTTACCTGACTTACTTGAATATCTTGATTTGAATCTTGACTTTCTGGTATGTTATGAGCTCCTGTCAATAATCTGCAAAAACCTTGTCCTCTAACAATCTTAGCAGGTTTAATATCAATATCATATTCTTGCAAGGCTGTTACCCAGTTAGCTCTCTTTTCTCCTACTTCTTTTTGAATTAATAATTGCCTCACTGCAGAGAATGGGACGATGATTTTGATATGTGTTTTCAAGAGAAAATGTCTGAAATGTTTGATTGATTTAAACACTGCAAAGGCTTGTTTTTCAACATCAGAATAATTAAGCTCGGCTCCTTGCAGATTTGAGCTAAAGAAAGAAATTGGTGCTTCGATTTTCTGATCATTGAGCTGTGTTAAAACAGCTGCATAGGATGTTTCGGTGGCCAAAGTATACAAAATAAAATATTTAGAAAAATCCGGGGTATTCAATGCTGGTGCATTAATAATCGCTTGTTTAATTGCCACAAAGGCTTATTTCTCTTTATGCCCCCATTTGAATACTGAATTCTTCTTGATCATATTTTTCATAGGTAAAACAATTAAAGAAAAATCAGGAATGAATCTTTTTACAAAATTGATCTGTCCAAGAAATGATTGCATGGATTTTTTGTTATGAGGTAAAGAAATATCAGCAATTTCTTTCACTCTATCTGGATCAATGTATATACCATTTTTTGACACAAAAAATCCTAAGAGTTTTCCTTCATCCAAAGCAAAGAAAGATTTCTTTGGATTTAAGGAAATACCAAACCTTCTACATCTTTCAAATATCTGCTTTAAATCATGTAGATGATTGGTTCTCTTTTTTGAAAATACTGTTATGTCATCAAGATAAAAAACAACTGATTTATTGATTAGACCTTTAAATGCTATGTCCATGGCTCTTTGGAAAATTTCCCCTGCATTTATTAGACCAAAAGGCATTTTCTGATAAGCATAAGTTCCCCATTTTGTTCTGAAATTTGTTTTCAATCTGTCATCTGGATGAACTAAAACTTGATTATAGCCTGAAAATCCATCAAGAAAGGACATAAGTTCAGAACCAGCTACCTTTTGAAGTATCTGTTCCATGGTTGGCAAAGGGAAATTGTCTTTTAAACATGCCTTGTTTAAATTTCTAAAATCAATACAGATTCTTATATCACCATTTTTCTTCCTTACAGGTACCATATTGGAAACCCAATTGGAGTGCCTAACAGGAAAAATGATTTTGGCTTTTAAAAGTTTATTAAGTTTTGATTTGATTTGACTTTCGAGATTTGGATGAATCTTTCTCAACTTCTGTTGAACAGGTTTAATATCAGGAAGCATTGGAATTGTGTGTTGAATAACCGAAGTATCATATGTTTTTAAATCACCATAATTCCAAGCAAAAACGTTTTTTATATTTGTGCAGAAGTTTAATGAAAGCATTCCTTTCCTCTGGTGTTAAATTGAGTCCTAAATTAATGTTTTGAGGATTAGAGTCAGAACCAAGATTTACTAATTCAAACTTCAAAGTGGAACTTTGAAGTTTAGCATTAGTGACTTTCTTGAATCTGTCTTTAATATCATATAAGTCCACTAATTTAACAACAGATTTCGGAATGGGATTTTCATTACCTTTTGAGGCAATTTGAAAATCATGATCATCTTCGTCAATAATTTGTTCATCATATGATTTCTCTGAAGTCATGAAATTTAAAATATCTTGATCATGATAGAAAACTTTCCAATTTGTGACATTATCTGGGACAGATGGGCGAAAAATCAATTCTACAGAAAACCTATCAGGACTGCAATCTTCAGCAGGAAGGAGTCTAGATGCAACATTAGCTAACAAGTCAGCTGATGTATTTTGATTCCTAGGAATAGGAGAAATATTGAATGCTAAAAAATGAGTGGTGAGATCTTGCACTAGGGTTTGATAGTGTTTAAGATGTCCTGAAAGGCAATGGATAGTATTCCTAACTTGTTTTATGACAATTTCGAAATCACCAAAGACTTTCAAGTATTTAACATCTAGCCCTATAGCTTTATAAAGTCCTTGAATCAAGGCTTCATATTCTGCGGTGTTGTTCGTGCACTCAAATTCTAACCTACATGACAGCATGGTTTTCTCTCCATATGGATCAATTAAGATGCATCCTGCTCCAGCTCCATCACTAGACTTTGATCCATCAAAATATAATGACCAAAATAAATATTTATCTATTGTCTTATCTATAATTACATCAGAAATATTTACAATTCTGGAAGAATTAGATTGTGAAAAAATTTCTATTTTAGAAACAAAATTATTTACAGAAAAAGGTGATTGAGGTGCTTTGAAGTTTCCAAGAAATGACTCAGCAGAATAACCCCCAAGGATATTGTTGTTGAATGCCACAGGCTCATTAGGTTGTTCAAATTCAGTGACAGTGTGCGTCATATGTTTTTCTCGTTCAATCTTGATTTGATTTGGTTTCCCTTTGTAGGGAAGCCACATATGTGAATAATCAGTTGAGATATAACCATTAAGTTTCGCAGACCAGTCCCTGCTTAAGATTAATCCATAGAATTCAGGAATATCTGCAATCAAAATATCAATTCTTTGGACAATCCTAGGATCAGAGGCTAATCTGATAGTAACTGAATTGATTTCTCCAACAACTTGAACTTTAGAGCGATCCAATTGAACAATATGAACTGCTGATTTCTGTGGTTCGATATTCAATTTGGCACAGAAAGAAGTAGGCATTATATTGGAGGAGGCTCCAGAATCAATCAAACAATTGTCCAGATTTTTATTGTACATCTCATAAGTCAAAAGAAAAGGAGGAGTTTGAGAATTTGACTTTTCTCCAATGAGCATGGTATCAATAGCATCTACCTTATCTGGTGGCTTACCAGCTCCTCTAGCTGCTTTTGCAACTACACCACTTGGTAAAGGAGAAATTGGTGTAGCATTTAATTCTTTTAATAGCAACTTCTGCTGGTGTTTTAGTTTGCTGAGTTCATGTAAGGAAATGTTGGCTTTGATATTTTTCATGTCTTCAACAATGTTATACTCCAAAGGATCTGACACCACTAAAGTCTTTGTTGTCGATGTGGGAGGATTAGAAGAGGATGGCTGATTCTAAGTAGGTAACGAAGAAGTTTTCTTTACAGGGGATTTGTCTTTGGTACTTGGAGTTGTAATTTTATTTTTAGGAACTGTTTGCACCGGTTCCGATGTAGATTTACTCCTAGTACTTACAGGCATAGCTTCTTGTTCAACCTCACTATCAGAATTAGGGAGAATAAAATCCCACATTCCATGCAATTCAGCTATTTCTTCATTCTCATCTTCCTCATCTGATACTAAATATGTATATTCTTCTTCTTCCTCTTCTTCTGATTCTGCATTAGAGATTGCATTAGGAGGTTTAGATTCAACTTGGTTTCTTCTGAGATTTCAGAATGGTTTTTTGGTAGAAGTTTCAGCTACTTGTTTTTTAATTTCAACCATTTCATTTGACATGGTTTTAAGAACTTTCTGTAAACCTTCCATGTCATATGGGTCTTTGGCCTTTTTCTTTGAATCATCTTTGAAGCTGACTTTCTTTGATTTCCTTTCCTCAATAGCATTTTTCTTTTCTAGAGAAATAATTCGTTTCTCTACTGCAATAGCTTCTTTCATATTCTCGGCTAATGTAGGTTTTGCAGCTCTATCTACAAAAATTGCTATGTTTGAGTAAGGCATTAATGTACCATTCACTTCTGACTTGTTCACTAGGCCTCGAATCTGTGTGGATTTTGTTCAAGAGTTTGTTGAATCTAGCGTTGAAATCTTTAATGGGTTCCTTGGGTTCCGCTTTCAAATTTGAGAGATCGTTGATTAAAGTAGCTATTGATCTGTCATCTCCAAATTTGGTTAAAAAATGATCTGCAAAAATGGCCCAACTTGTTATGGATCCTAAAGGTAATGAAAAGTACCAGGATCCTGCTGCCCCTTGAAGAGTATAAGGGAATAATCTAACTACAACATCTTCATGTACGACTCAATTCAAATTTATAGCCAGCATAAAGTTATTAATGTGTTCTTCAGCTTGAATGTTAAGATCTGGACTGAACTTTGGAAGCCATTTTCCAGGATTGTCAGGTAAATTGTGTAAAGGTGCAGGCATGTTGACAGCCCCTGGGGTAGCCCATGGTCTAGCCATTATTGGAACAACTATTGGAGGAGTAGTAGAGGCTGGTGAAGTCTGAATAGAAGTTGTTGGAATAGATGATGTTGGGATTGATGATGATTGAGAAGATGATGATTGAACAGATGATGTGGAAACAACTGGACTTTGTTGAGTTGAGGTTTCGGAAACAGGTAATTGAATATGAGATGAAGAACTTATATCACTTACTGATTCTGATTGAGTTCTTTTTTATTTGACTCTACTAGGTAAAGGGAATTCTTTCGGATAAATACCAAGTTTTTCACTTTGAAGCCTAGTAAGAGGTTTTGAAGAAACAAATTTTGAAGTTACTCTACCTTCAGATGTTTCAGAATCATCAAGAGATAATGAGAATCCTTTCAATTTATGAATTATATCTTGAACTTCAGGAGACTCAGGAGTTTGATTGTCTGATTGTTTTGAGATTTTGGTAGTGGGTGTCTGAATATTCTTCTCAATTTCTTCTATAGGATTTTGTATTTAAGAAGAAATTGAAGAAGTTGATGAGGGTGTTTTGCTCTCAGAATGGCTTGTAGGTAAAGATTTACTTGCCATTCATAGCTCAGGCCCTCCTTCTAGTGCCAAAAATGTTGAAGCCTATAAAATCTCTGCTTCAAACATTGGCTAAAACCACCCGGTCGGGACCTTAGGACAGCTCCGTTCCGTTTGGTATGGTGGCTCCGACTGGATTTAAAGGACCAGTTTCCTTATGAATAAATGGGTTGGTGATGGTTTTATTTGGATGAGTGAAAATGGGACTAAATTGACTGAAATAAAACTATATAATTTAAACTAAATACTGATAAAGAAATTCTAAAACTAACTCGGGCAATCATATGTGAATACAACTTAAGATTGTTCCAATTTAACAATAACCATAAAAATGTATTATCATTTAAATTGAAATGTGCAGAAACAATAAAGAAAACTCTGTTTAAGAAATTAAACAGAGTTGTATTAGCATATTGCATTCATCATTGTATACCATCTACATATACTTATAAAAGATAACATTTCAATTATACTCAGAAATGATATATAAAGAAATGTTGTGAAAACAAATATATATAAATGATAGCAAATTTTAAAGCGAATATCATAAGACAAAAGAAATCAAAAGTGAACAGATAGAAATACCTTATTCATCTTGAAGGCTTTCAAATGAAATCTGATACTCTAATCCAGTAATTCTGATGCAAAATCAAATCCAAGGTACAGAAATGCAACACTTTAAAGATAATTCCGCATAAAATCACCAGATGTGATCCTTTTAAAAAATATATAAGTCAGTGGAGTACAGAAATGTAATCTCCAAGTCAAAAATATTAAAATCTAGGACCCTTCTCTAAATGCATGAGAAGGGTTTAAATACTACTTAGCTAAATCTAAAAATAGTCTATTACAAAAAATTAAGGATTTGGTTTAATGACCGTCCTTTTCCTAGGCTAAAATACAGTAAAATTAAAACTAAATCTAAAAAATAAAGACTATTAACTAACTATTTATGAAATTGATCTTTAAACTTGCAGGCATCTAGCATAGTTTTGAGAAGATGTGGTTGACCGACTTCAGAATTCAACTGTCCTGAAAAGACAGAGTCGGCAAGTGTAGGCGCAATCTTCTCTGTAGAATTGATGATACAATTAAGCGCACTGTGCTGACTGTGTGGCTTCACTAAGTATGTCCAGTAAGAGTCCCAATTTAATCTTGTCAGCCCTTGGATTGATTTTGCTCTTTCTTCTGCCTTTTGCCTCCATTCTGTTTGCAGTTGATGTGCCTGTGGAAGATATCCTGGAACAGTTTCTGAAATCAAATTAGCTTTGTGTAAATTATCATTTACATAATCAGTAAAAGTGTTTGCCGCTGTAGCCGCCTCCTCTGCTGCCTTCTCTACCCTTCTGATTTGTGCATTCTCCTCTATTGGAGCTTTTTGCTCTGCTATTAATTTTGCAATTTCATCTTGATTTCGCTTCGCCATTTTTTCCTTTTCCTTTTTTTTCATATCATACTTTAGCCAAGGTAGTTTCTTCTTTATAGATTCGATCTTTCGCAGTAGTTTTTCTCTTTGCCGAACACGCTCCACATCTTTTTCTTGCTCAGCATTAAGTTCCTTGAATTTGGTCAATGTTTCCACATTTTTCTTTACAGTTATTCCAAGTCTTTTCAACTCCCGAATTTTCTCAATAAGAGCTTTATGTTCCCCTGAGAGCTCCTGATCTCCAACAGCTTTTTCAGTAACTTCTAAAAGCTTTATAGGGGATAATTTGGCAAACTCACATACCCTATCTTGTGGTAGAAACTGTGTCAAATTGCCCACTTGGATATTGAACTTGTGAACAGCGTCTAAAACATCCTTTTTGGTACTGTCCGCCCGCGTTTGTTTTTCTTCAATGGTTCATCTCTTTTGGTCCACTCCTGTGTGCATTCTAACAAATTCGCATGTTCTCTGGCACAATCTTCCATGAATTGCTTATTATAAGTGGCCTGAGGTTCCGACAACTTATACATCAGCCTCAAATCTTCCGTGGTGAATGACCCGATTAGCTCTTGAGGTGGAGTTCTAAATTGCCTGTCTGAAATATCAGTGTTGTCCAACACCCATTTCACCATGTCCGTATATGGGAGAATCCTTGGCCTTGCCGCTATCCTATGCAGAAATGAACAAGCCAGTTCTTTGAGGGTTGCCTGAGATGTATTACTGGAACCTGTTGTAGCCGCAACTTTCATCACCACAGGATTTTCTTCTTCTAACAAATTATACATTCCTTCCCAGTTGGATATACCGGCATCCTTATTGCAAGCGGTGTCTGCATACAGTGAAGCCATTTCTCTGTTTTCAGAATTCGAACTCTTCTCTTTCTTACCCATAATGTTTAGTGAAAGCTTTGTATAGACGTTTGTTCCTTCGTGCCTGCGTTTTATGAGTTAAATGAGAGTAATGGCATGAGAAAGGTGATGAGATTGTTTTAAATGCAAAGGCGGATGAAATATATTATTATAACATGAAACGACTTTCAATCAAAACAAAATCTCATTTACCATTAATTGACAATCCATTCATTTAATCCAATCATTAAAGCGCATAACATATATTGATATGTGGGAAGATTTTCTTTGAACAACGCGCTTTTATGAATCTGCGACATTACGATCTGCACAATATCGCAGTATCGCAAAATCGCAAAACGTAACCATCGCAAATTGCAAATAGCGCAAAAGCGCAAATTGCGAAATAGCGCAAAAGAGCACATCGCAAATATCGCAAAAGTGCAAAATTATAAATAGCGCAAAAAGTATTCGTTTATCATTTGTATTTTCTACGCTATGCGATCTACAACCAATATGTTTTTGTATAAGCTTTTTGGGATCGCATTATCGCAAAATCGCAAAATCGCAATTTCAGTTTTACAAAAGATATATACCCTTTTTGCGATGGATGCGCTATTTCATTTAAAGAACAATTTTATTGTAATCTATCATAAACTTAAGTGTTTCTTAAGGTTCTTTCTAAGGGATTTCCCTAAGTTTATGATAGAAAATTTTATTTGAAAAGGAAAACAAAATATAATTGATTTTTTTCTTTTTTGGATTTTAAACTAAGGGTCCCCATTTATTTAGTATTATTACTAATATTAAATAAAAGGGGGGTTGTTGCTGGTCACAACAGGCCCAATATACACGCAAGGGAAAAGTAACTAAGCTCAATCCCCTTTAAATCTCCTCGACATGGTAAATCCGAGGTTTACTAACAAGTGATCCCAGACTCCTCAAAAATGGTTAATATGAGGTTTACCATTTGTAATTCGTGCACATCTTCTATCTTTACCAATCAAGTAGGTACGAAAACTCCACTAGGTCTGACATGACCTCATGCTGGACTCTTTTATGAAGAGCTTCCCAAAGCAAAATTGCAACAATTGGAATTTTTCCTTACTGCAAGATGTTATTGTTTGTTTAGTTTCTTTGGAAAGTTATCTACTCCCTATTCCAAAGCACTAATCCTGAACTAGATTGGTTGAAAGAGCCCTAGCAAATGTAAAAAATTCTAGATGAATTTTATTTAGCATTGTGTTATTTTGGTTACTTTTACTCAAAGGGTAAATGGATATGAAAGCAATGGTGTTATGACCTTACCCAAAACCGAATGCAATCTAATATGATAATGCAATATTTTCACTTTGATGAATCCTAACTAAAGTAAGGAGAGAGGTTCCATTCACTTCCAACAACGCAAAAATTTATAAATAAGAGAAAATATAACAAATTATCTAATACACTAATTTCAACAAGAAAAAACTAATGCTAATAAATTAAAAACAAATTTTTATTTTTATGTTTTAAAACAAGCATAAAAACATTTAAATTCAAATCAGGGCTATCTTTCAATGAGAGACACTATCTTTCAATTGCTGAAATAACACTTTACAATAGGCATAAAAGAATATATGATGAGATTCACTTAAAGAAAAGAGATTGACACAACCAATTCCAGAAGTGAAAGACTCTTTTTTGATAGACCAGCAAACCAACAAAACTAAAAACCCAAAACTATAAAGATAAGTGATTTTCCTCAAAAATACAATCAAAGAAACTGATCTAAATCTACGGTTGACTTTTCTAGAATGTAAACTATGCAGATGTAATCTATGCACAATTCACTTGAAAAGTATGCAAATGTAATCTATGCACAATTTTCTATCATATTCTGAAAATGAGAATTATAACTATGCAAATGCAATGTATGCAAGAGAATTCTCAAACACAAGATGATTCCAAATCATAAAAGGAACAAAAATACTATTTTCCTTCACCAATGTAATCTAAA
Organism: Pinus albicaulis; assembly: GCA_034641835.2. NCBI lineage: Eukaryota > Viridiplantae > Streptophyta > Pinopsida > Pinales > Pinaceae > Pinus > Pinus albicaulis. Next base: position 1,117,181,094 of record CM076577.1, on the reverse strand, counting down.
GAACCAATCAAGTGTAAGTAAATTAAATTGGGTGAGAATTCCAAAGGTCAAAACTAAAAACACTCAAAGGCGATTAACACTCAGACACAATTTAGCAAAAAGATGCAAAAATTGTTAAGAAACTGAGACAAACCTTGAAGTAATGACCAAAGGAAATAAAATTAATAATTTCTCAAAAAAAAAAAAAAAACAAAACACCCAATTAACCTAACAAAGACTTAATGAGACTGTAAACAAGCTAACATGATCGTAAAAACCAAAAATATGGACTTAAATCAGAGAAACCTTAGCTTTTTGAAAAAAATTATAGGGTTGTGTAGGTAGACAATGGAGTTTAGTTCACATGCGCACCATTTCTAAGGAAAATTATGCACATATGCACTCTTTTTTTGAACAGAAACTGCACAGATCGACAAAATTAAGAAAAAAATAAAAAAATCAAAGGTTTCAAACCAAAAATTTTTATTCTTAAAAGGGTCTAAAGGCATCAAAGGTTACAAAAGGACACAAATGAGAACTCGTTCCCTAGTGGAGTCGCCAATTTTTTTTTTCTGAATAAATCCCTCTTGCAAACAAGAGCGATCTCCCTAGTATCCCAACAGATAACTAGAAACAAACAACCATTTGAATATCTCTTTCCCTAAACTATTAGCATTCAGATTATCAAAACTTAGAAATGAGGAGGTAATGCTCCTACCTTTCCATGAGATGTTTGATGTATACCTTGCCTTTCGTCTCGAAGAATTCCTTCAATGCTGAGAAGATCTTGCAATCACAAACATGCAAAGAATCAAAAGCACCTACAAAATATAATAATCCAAAACACCAGTTTAACTTAATGATCAAGGATATTAATAATTTTCATTGTTTTAATGAATCTAAAAACAATGCAATGAGAAAAATGAATCCATATGTATTATCAAGAATATAAAGAGCAATCTTACAACCTAAGCCTTGTTGTCATAAGCCTCTTCCAATGGTCTCCTTCCCTTCCCTTGATGACAAGTTCTTCAGACCCTAAACCAACAGCATGAGTTTACAAATTCCAACCCCAAAAGACCCTAAAGTCCCCATTCCTTTAGTCCTATGTCGAATTTACAGGGATGATGAGGAGGTTTCTAGTTCCGCTTCTCAAGGGATATGATCGTTAAGAAAAGGATTTTAGTTCCACATACCAAGGGATGAGGTGCATGTATATAGAGGTTTGAGGTTTCTAATTTGGATATGATTCCTCAACCAAATATTCTGGAACTTACTTTTTATATTTTTTACATGCCTGAATAGACTTGTGCACTTTTTAGTGTAAGAAAATATGTAGATCTCTGCAGTTTTTGTTCGGAAAAATTGCGCATGTGTGGGTTTTGTTCAAGAAAACTGCTCAGGTGCTTAAAAATGGTTTTTAAGCAGTGAAAACCAAAATTACTTTTGTCCTCGTATTATTTTACTTCAAGCTTCATAGGGGTTTCACTTGAGACACACCATCAGATGTCGAGATATCTGAATTGACAGTCATGGTGACAAATTTTAGTCTAACATTTATAGATCAAGTCCTGGATGGCCTAGCAGGAAAAAAGTTATTTTCTTTCTTATATGGGTTAAGTGGGTATAACCAGATCCAAATCAGCCCTGAAGACCAAGACAATACTACTTTGACATGTCCTTGGGGTACCTTCGCTTATAGAGTCCTACCCTTTGGGTTGTGCAATGCCCCAACTACCTTCCAAAGAGTTGTCTTAAGAATTTTCTCTTAGCTAGTCCATGACTCAGTTGAAATCTACATGGATGATTTCACACCTTATGGGGATGAATTCTAGGAATCTCTCTCCAATTTGGGAAAATTTTTGAGAAGATACATTGAGATGCATCTCTCCACAAGCCCATAAAAGTGTGAATTCTTGAAAAGAGCAAGAGTAGTATTGGGACACTCAATCTCACAAGCAGGAATACAGGTGTACCTGAAAAAAAAACCATCATAAAAAGGGTACCTGATCCTAAAAAGTAGAGAGATGTCGAGAGTTTCTTAGGTTTAGCTGGCTACTACAGAAGGTTTATCAAAGATTTCAGCAAGTTGGCTTCACCACTATTTGGTTTGTTGGCCAAAGACTCTGAGTTTACTTGGTCCAGTCTCTATCAATAAGATTTTGAGGTCATTAAGGGAAAGTTAACTACTGCCCCCATTCTTTGAGGTCCAATTTGGACCCTGCCTTTCCACATCCACACAGATGCATCAGATAAAGCTATGGGGGTAGCCTTGGGGAAGTTATAAAACAAATTACCTTATGGAATCTATTTCATTAGTAAGAAATTTTCCAAGTCCAAACTCAATTATACTGTCATAGAGAAGGAAATGTTATCCATTTTCCATGCTTTAAACAAATTTATAAATTATATGACTGGTTATCAGACCTTTCTACACACTGACCATGCAACCATCAAATATTTAATGAGCAAACCGGATGTTAATGCTAGAATAATTATATGCATGTTACTATTACAACAATTTAACCTAACCATTGTCGATAAACCTGGAAAGGAGAATGTTGTTGCAAATTTTTTATTCAGGTTAGCTCTATCTCCAGATGAAGAAGGAATGGTGGATGACTAGCTCCTAGATGAACACCTCTTTGTTATCTAAGTACTCTCTCCATCATTTTCTGAGATAGCTAACTACTTGGTTGCTGAAAATTTCCCTCCTAACCTCTCATCCAAGGAGAAGGGAAATATCATCATAAAAAAGCCCCTTTCACCTGGATTGGGGGAAATCTCTTCACACTTAGCCCTTACCAATTTCTTAGAAGACATGTGAGGGAGGAAGAAGTTTTTGACATCCTCTTTGCATGTCATGATAGCCCTTGGGGAAGCCACTTTTCTGCAAAAAGGACAACCTTTAAAGCTTTGCAGGAAAGCTACTATTGACCTACCCTTCACCAAGATGCTAGAAGATACACTAGTAGGTGTGACCAATCCCAAAGGATGGGGAAACCTACATCGAGGGATGAGATTCCTTTGCACCCTCAAGTGGCTCTAGATCCATTCGACAAGTGGGGAATGGACTTCATTGGACCCATTGATCCACCATCTTTCCAAAAAAATTATATCATAGTCTACACTGAATACCTGAAAAGTGTGATGAAACAAAAGTTGTAAAGGTAGCAAATGGGGAGAAGGTAGCATAATTTCTGAGAGAGAATGTGTTCTAAAAATTTGGATACCCTAGAGAGGTACTCACTGATCAAGGGGCACAATTCACATCTCACCTCATTGAGAATATTCTGAGGAGGCAGAAGATAAAGCATAAGACTTCCACTGCCTACGACCCTCAAGAAAATGGCCAAGTGGAAGTGACCAACAAAGCCTTGGAGAATATCCTCACCAAGGTTGTGAGCAGCAATAGAAAAGATTGGGTGGAAAGATTGGTGGAAGCTACTTGGGCCTACAACACTACTTGGAAAACAACAATAGGGTTTATTCCTTATGACTTGGTTTATTGGAAGAGATCTTTGCTTTTAGTTGAATTTGATTTCAACACCTTAAGGATGGTAACTGAGTTAGAACTGGATATATAAAAGGCCCAACAAGAAATGTTTTTACAATTAAATGGATTGGAGGAGTTCAGGATTCAAGCACTCCTTCACACAGAAGTGATTCAACTACAAAGGAAGGTCTAGAATGACAACCACATTAAGGAGAAGACCTTTCAAGAAGGAGATTGGGCATTGTTGTATGATTCAAGGTTCAACGATTTGAAAGGAAAAATCATGAAAAAATGGCTCGGACCCTACAAAGTGGACAAATGTTATGATAATGACGCAGTTCAGATCAAAACCATAGATGAGGATGGGATTCCCCTACTTGTTAATCATTACAGGCTTAAAGGTTACAAAAAATCCATGTCTAGGGATGAATTTATAAATTCCATATGCAGGGAGGTGTATGTCATGGGAGACTCCATAGTTTCCAGCGCCTCCCCCTCCTAGAAAAAATAAAAAATAAATAGGCATCAGTGAAACCCTCTCTAAGGCACCCAAGGTCAACTCGAGGGTTGAAAACCTCAATGAGGCAATCCTGCAGCCAAAAAAAAATAAAAATAAAAGATCCTTGGGTGAAAACCTATCTGAGGCACCCAAGGTAGGCCTGTGGGTTGAAAACCTCTTTGGATGCAACCCACTTTCCTTCAAAAAAAAAAAAGAGAAAAAAAATAAAAGAGGAAAGAAACAAAAGGAAAAAGAGAAAGATAACACTTATTCACTCATTTTTTTCTGTTTTGTAGGTTATTGATCAAAGACAGTTTTTGGATCCAGAGGAGTAGTTTTTCTTCACTTCTCCCTCTCCTCTACTTACACACTCCATGGATAACTCTAGCATGCACCCATTCATTCATTTCACCCCTCAAATAGGCATAAAACTCCATTTTTTATTTCTACAAGAAATTCTAGCAACTACAGGATTCCTGTAGCACTATAGGAAACTCCTGTAAATGCTATAGGAAACTTATTGATCATGAGGAAAGGAGCTCTCTCAAATATTTATAAACTATAAGGATAGCATGATAATTTTTGTTTTCCTATACCTACCACTCCTAACCCCTCATTTCACTCCATGCACAAGGATTCACTCTCTAAACCCTATGTTGTGCCATTAGCAGCTAGATCATCTGTAACTTGGCATGAGGCCTCTCCCCTTACCTATCCACCACTCCACTCATTCCATGACTCCATTCATAACCTCCATAAACCATTTCCCTTCATTTCTAAGCAATTTGAAGCCCCAAGAAGCAGAAAGAAGACTGTTATAGGAAATTGGAAAGTTTCCTGTAGCAATTATGTGTATGGCACAACAAGGCTAAAATTTGAAGATAAGTTGATGAATATGGCTTCAAAATACCACCAGTAGACTCCAGGAGAATTAAAACACCAACCAAGGCACCTAAAGGCCTCCATGTAGCACCTGCAAGAAATAAAATAAAATAAAAGGTCAAGCATCTCACTCACAAAACAAGCTGCTCACTCAAAAAATAAACAAAAAAATAAAATACAGCAAGAGGAAGATCATGTCTATAACCCCAAACTCCAACTCCTTCTACCAGATCATTCTGCAACACGCCTGCACTAGGTAATCTTAGGTATGGCCCTTTACCTCTCACTATGCACTCATAATGACCAAAATAGTTTAATGTCGAGGTTTAGAGACTTAAAAGTCAAAAAAGGTGGCCAGTTAACTTGGCCACCTTTGTAAAGTTAAAGTGAATGAAAAGTGAAGAGTACATGCCACCTGGGAAAGTCAAGTCATTCAAGGGGGGGTGAACAAGAATGAGGAGGTGATTCCAAGGCTGGAGCAATCATTAACTAGAGTGGGACCAATGGTCTCAAAGAGGAAAAATCGTGCTAAGTATGAATCAACACCTCAATCCAAATTTGATTAAAAATACCATAACGGTAATTTTTTACTCATTATACTGACTTTATTGATCATTTCGAGAGAAGTGGGAGCCAAAGAATCCATATGATCCATCAGAGAGAGAAGCATCGAAGTCTAAGCTTGCATGCACCATCGTACTACAGGAAAAAATGAGGTGCTATAGGAAGCTATAGAGGAAGATAAACAACGATACAGAGGGAAGAACATAGTCACCTTTGGGTGAAATTACTTCCTAAGGCCACCATCTCCCAAGAAAAAACACCAGAGGACAAAGGTAAGTGGTTTCCACCCTCCAAAATTGAAATTTATCCATGAAATTTACACACAGTCAGTTATAATTTGGAAATTAAATGGTGAACATTTGAATTTGTTTAAGACCATAATCTCCAAGACCTATTCACATATAACTTTAAAAAATCTTACCACATTCCTATCATAACCATAACAATGGGAGGGGGATTTAACAGAAGGGATCCCACTGATATCAAAATAATAAGACAACATCCTCAAGTAATGGAAATTTTTAGAAACCACCAATGGCTAGGTTTCTTTGAGCTTTTGAAGGTTTTTGATGAGGAGATAGCTCGAGAGTTTGCAATGGCGGCAATCACACTCAGAGGAGAAAGCCACCGTTATGGTTAGGGGCCTATCCATCACACTTTCACCCGAACTAATCATCAGAATCACAAATTTTCCCTTAGGAGTTAAGTGGATCAAAGAAAGGACGCCAAGCACTGCAGCCAAGAAAAGCCTCTTTCTTCCAGGAGAAGAATACATTGAGGACGAGAATGGAGTGAGGAGAGAAAGCTTTCCATACCCCTGGCATGAAGTAGCCTTCCATATCATGAAATTCATTTCCTATGAAGGCATACTTAGTGTAGTCTATGTATACCATTTCAGTTTTTTGAATGAGCTTAGGTTTCAAGGAGAAATCCCTATAGAACAAATATTGAGCATCCCTCATTTCTTCTTGAACTCAATAACAAACTGTAGAAAAAAGGCGAGGGAAAGGAAATACCAAAATTTGGCTCATCATGGCCTTATAAAAGTGATAGTGAGTGATGCTCTTAGAATATTAAACCTCCTTGTGTCTTGGTCCTCATTCATAGACATGGATAAGGAAGCCTTCATATCCACCAAAACAGGACAAACCTCTATCTCTAGTCTTAGAGAGAGGGAGGTGGATGAAGAAGAAAAGGAAGCTGAAGATGAGAAATAAAGAGAAGAAATGGAAGTTGAAACAGAAAATACAAAGACATTAGAAACAAATAAGGGAGATATTAAGGGGAAGGAGGAAGAAAAGACAGAGAAGAAGAAAAGATTGGACCCTATGCTAAGTAGTGATACCTCCCCTCAGCACATCAGCATATCACCAAACATAAAAGATCAGGAAGTGGCTGCTACCCTAGCCACTTTGAGCACACCAGTGAAAAAAAGAGGAAGAGGCAAACACCCATGTATTTCAAGACTAGGAAGAGCCAAAGGGTGACGCAAGGGAAACCACAGAAACCAGCTAAAAGCCCTATTTCCATTGAGGAGTCACTGAAGAAAGATGATGAAATAAGGATAGAAGAAGGAAAGGTTCAAGAGGTCACCTCACCTCTGAGGACCACTGTGACCTACATAAGAAGAAATTCAGCAGGGTTGGCATCCCATACACACCTAACAATCCCCATAACCCTCAAAAGAAAAAAGGGGAAAAAAGGCAAGAGAGGTTCTTCAGAAGGAAAAACAAATTTTTCTACAAGAAACTTTGTCTTTGCAACAGGAAAATCTGACAAACCCACAATCAGAGAAAGAAGCCTTGGTTGAGGGAGAAAATACAACCATGGATGGGCAAGAGGCCCAAGAAGTTAAGAAAAAGGCACAAGAGGAAGGGCAAGATGCAAAAGGGGGGGAAGAGAAAGATGTCAAGGAGGAGCACACCTGTTGGAGCGAGGTCCCTTGAGGCACAAGTTCTGAAGAAATTTTTGTATGATTTTGTATGTGTGTGCTGTGCAAATAGAGTCAAGGGGCTTTGGGGTGGGTCAAATTCCCCAATTTTGATGTAAATGAGCTTAAATGTAAACTATGGGCCTCAAACCATGGTTTGAGACCATAGTATCTATGTGCTAGGCGTATATAAATAGATAGAATGCATCTAAGATAAGTAGTTAATTCTAATTTCATGATATTGATGTTCTGATAAGTTTATGAGTCTGTAAGGGTTGTTGGGTTGGGTTGAAAGGCTCCTACTGGCTATGTGCACAAAGACCTAGTCCTGGTTGTGTGTGGACTCCGCTGGCTGTGTGTGCGAAAGGGTTTGTAAGAGTTTTGTAAGGGTTTTGAAAGGAACAATTAACATATTGATTGACAGATCTGAAAGATAATAGAAGGATAGTTTTGGAAAATTTTACCATGTTATGCATTCGAATTGTGCTCTGTTAATGCTCTGTTAAGATCACATTATCTGTTTATTGCACAAAATATATTTGATATAACTATGATTGATTATTGATGGTTAATATATCTATTTGAGTGTTTGCATTGGTTAATATCTGGATCGAGTTTTGTTCAGTTCTGTTCTATTTATCTACACTAAGCCGAACATCAATTCTGTGTTATTATGTTAATGCCTACAAATTATCTTTAAGTCTATTATATATTGTTGTGTGCATCTGTATAAGTTCACATTTGATTTTACTGAGGACCACTTCATTAATTTCTCTCTTAGGGCACGAAAACCTGGTTTCAACACCCCCCCATACTACTTTGGATGAGACTTTGGTCTCTGCAAGTAGATCACTGCCGAAAGGGCTAGTAGTTGGAGGGTTTATTGGTTTATCCATAAAATATGAACCTCGGTCAGGACCCCTCAAGCCAAAAAATGGTTCTGTTGCTGGCATCAGGATCATCATTTTGAGGGAGATTTGATGTTGTTGCATATGTCGTGTAATGAATTACAAGATTGGATGGATAGAAAGATCCTTGAATTTGCAATACAAGAGATTAAGAGCACTAAGCTATCTAATGAATAGTGGGTACATAAATATATTTATACAGAAGTGCATGAAATTTTCTTTTGTTCCTTTGCGCAAGTACTATAGGAGCGATTATTGCACTTAGCTGAATTCTGTCACTGCATACAAGATGACGTAGTCACTAAGTGGACTCTTGAATTGATCCAACAAGTAGAGAAATTTGATAATAATATCACTCGCATGGTAGATCATTGTATCGATTGCCTCTTGGGAGGATTTATGACTAAATTTTCCATTGACCAATTTGTGTCATATTCTAAAGCAGAAAGAAGGTTTTTCAAAGGCCCTAGAGGTAAGTTCATGTGCTCATTAAAATTATTGCTTAAAATGCTATTGTGTGAACACGGTTTTGTATGCGAACATACTGCTTGAATGCATCAAAATGGTTCAAGTACGCGCAGTGGAAGAATTGACCGCGAAGACACTGAAAAATTCATTTATAGCCCTATGAAGCCTAGAATTGATAATGAACTTGAACCAGAAACTTATAGCTCAAGTGACTCTGAAGAATAAATCTCATCACATTAGAAACCCTTGGATTTGTTTCCCACTCCATCCACTCCACTTCTGAACTCACATCACAAATCCCCTACTCCACTACGCAATCCATGTCTACCACCACCTCCTCCCCCTAAAGTAGATATGGCTGCATCCATGAAGTTACCTAATTTAAGAGGCATTGGAAATGAGGACACTGATCACTTCTAGTTTGTAACTGAGGTCATATGGCAGGCTCATCAGGTTAACAATATAGATATTAAAAAATCGCAGTTGGTTAATGCATTTCAAAATTGCGCATTATACTGGTACATTAGGTATGCTTTAATTTATTCCTTGGAAGAAAGGAAGAAATTAAAGAAGCCCTAAAAGAGTAGTTTAAGAAAACTAAGTCATACGCGCAGCTGGTGACAGAAATGAAGGATATCCGTCAAGAGCCTAATGAGTCTGTATGGGAGGCCGATCAAAGGTTGAAGCGCACCATCAGAGATGGTGGATTTTTTATTGATTATACTCAACATAAGGAATGGTTCATTGCTATGTTGCTCTCACATCTGCACCAACCATTAGTTCAGAAAAATATTTCCACACAAGATGAGGCTGTAGAAGTTACAATGAAAATGGAGGCTACCCAAACACCTATTGTGCTAGGAACTCCACAGATTCACAGTCAGCTAGAAGCCATGCATCTATAAATTCAAAGTCTATGCAAATACAAAGGCAAGGAGGTCTGCGTAGAGGTGTGGTGTATAAAATGAAAATATTTTGGGCACCATAAAGACCAGTGTGTTGTTTTCAAAAATTATCTAAATGTTGGAGGTCATAGCCCATTGAATAATCTTGTATGGTGTATTGTCTGTCAAATTGTTGGACTACATGACACAAATTCTTGCCCAAGGATTGGAAAATATCAGCCTGACTTGAAGCAGTTATTTTGCAAGTTTTGTTCTTCATTAGGGAATGATGAGAAGAATTTTCATACATATGATATGATGATGGATAAAGTAGAGATATATAGAATTCATGTTGAGCCTACATCTCCAACGTCCCCTTCTGGGCGCAGAGGGTTCCAAGGCAAAGGAAGAGGCTGAGGAGGTGGATCAACTGGTCGAGGAAGAGGACAAGTCATTTTTTATAAATATGGAGACGATGGCCATTATGCACGCGACCGTTTAAATCCAACACGAGAGTCCTTTAGGTACTATAGAAAATTCGATCATGTTATAGAATATTTCCTATCTTGATTTCTAAAATGAAGGAAAATAAGACTCCAACGCAAAACCTGCAGATGGTTCGCGCAGAAACTTGTGAAGAAGATACATGTTACTAGGAGTGGTGTAGCTACCATGAATATAAAGGAAATCAACCTGCCACTGATGTATGGAACTGGAAAGCACCAGAAAACAAAGAAGGCTTAAATCTTCAGCGCAAAATAGAAACCTTCATTGAAGCATGGAAAGAATTTGCAGAAGGAGTTACATCAAGATTTGGTAGAAAACTGAAGCAAGTAGGAGGATATGAGGAGATTAAGCCATTTTTACAAGAATGCATAAAGTTGTTGCACACCAAGAAGGTTGTTGAAAATCTACAGGAATTAATAGATAATTGCACAGATAAATAACAACCCATGATAGAACAACGAGCAATCAAAAAAAAATATAAGAACTAGAAGAGAATGGGTAGGGAAATGCGTATGACTACGCAGATTGGTGCTTATGAAATCGACCAAGTTTTTTTGGATATGGGATCAGATGCTAATGTTCTACCTAAACAAACATGGCAGAACATGGGAGGGCCAAAACTTGAATGGTCTATTATCCAAATACACATGGCCAATCAACAGAATATCATTCCTTTGGGGATGTTGTCAAATGTTGTGTTCAATATAGAGGGTGTTAAGGTGATGGTAGAATTTGAATTCATATAAATTGTAAATGATATTGACCCCTATCCTACACTGCTAGGATTGGATTGGGCCATTGATATGGATGGTGTTATCAATCTAAAGAGAAGGAGAATGGAATTTGAGAGAAATGGAGTTAGGGTAATCATTCATTTGGATCTTGCAGAAGGCCAAAGGTATACTGAACCAGTGCACACTGAGAATGAGATCGATCAAATATATAAGATAAATTTGTGCGAGGGAGAATGCATCAATCCAACAATAGATGGGAATCTTAAATTGGAGAAGGATATCTCTTGTTTTTTAGGCTCTGATGAAGAACTAGAGAATCGGTAGAACCGACTGCATGAGGTGTCTATGTTGTGCTATAATCGCGTGACCTGATCTCTGCGTTGTATAACATCTGAGGTACGTGATTTACCGCACTATGATAACTCAACTGATGTAAACATTCTTATAGGAGAGATGGGAAGTGTTGTGCCTGAAGGATAGAGATTCCATGCTTTAGATCTTGGCATGCACGCTACTCCATCAAGATGGTGGGAAACTCATAAGGAGAATATGGGAAACTGGGAAGAATGTGCACGTATGATAAGGTTTTGGTTTGAATTTCCAGTAATTAAAATGGAGGATGTATATTCTGGAAAAGAGGATTTGGCGGACATTTGGCCAAGTGGAATTAAATATGGGGCATAGAACTGAGACCTGAATGGGTCCATATGTTTATTCACACGTTGGGAAATGTTCCTACTGAATGGTACTTGGAGACAGAGCTGTGCAGAGGCACTAGCGAATGGTCTCCGCTGATAGACAAATTTATTCTTACATTCAGCTCAGAACATGATGACCAAGATTTGATCCCAAAAATTATTGAAGCACCGATGAGAGAGACTGTGAATTTTAGACAATTGGAACTTGTGGAGGTTATGGAACCGCACACGCTCAAAGGAATCTCGATCCCCTCGAATGTTAGACAAGTGCACTCCATGATGAGCCTTATTGGATATTACAGAACGCGCATTCCAAAGTATGAGTTAATAACTACACCCATGACCATATTACTTAGAAGAGGAGTGACACTCCATTGGGATGATGAATGTCAGAGAAGTTTGTAGTTATTGAGGGATGCAACGGAAATGACTCGATATGCTTTGAATTACCTGGTCAAGAAGCCTGCTTTGGCGGGGATGGTCTGTCAATGGTTATCCTTAGCTCTGGATTATATGCATAGTAAGGTGCGACACATGCACAGTATCTGTGCTAGAGGGTTGATTGGCACATAGAAGTGTCAAAAACTAGTTGTTTGCATAGTAAAAACTTGATAAGATAGATTTATCACCATTTTTAGGAGCATCTAAGATGCATTTAATGAAGGGATTTTTCCAGATTTGTGACTGTTTTGTCGGTAATGAAGCCTCATTAATGCAGAAGGAGTTGTTGAAGATGCGCCACAAGTATAAATATGACCTACGGGGTCGCAATAGTTCCCTTTTCATTCTTAGTGCATCTATGTCTGGTATGGATCCAGGGTTCGAGGATGCATTGTGCCGATCAGCGCTAGGGTACATAATTCAAGGTGAAATGACAGCCACAAGACTAGGTGATGACCCTGGTGCACCGGAAGTGCCTATTTTGGAAACACCTGTGCCATACAAAACAAAGAAGGGGAAATCCTCTGGAATGTGTAGATCTCCAAGAGAAAATACCCCAAGAATGCGCCATTCCGCGGGAGAGAAAATGAAACGACCCATGAAAAATGTTTCAGAGAAAATTGAGGAAGGAGATGAAGAAGTCGTTGAAGTTGTGTCGTTCTCGCGACTGCCAAGTTATATTGTGCCACACAAACCCACTATAAAGGCACCTAAGGACTTGGATAAGGTATGCACAAGTATACAACTACCCCTGATCCCACAAAATGTCCCAATGGAAGGGGACACGCTTGCAAAGATTCCACAAATGTGGTTTGATGACTGGGACATCGCGATCGTCAAAAATTTTCCAGAGCTTGCGTGACAGCTCTATTTGGATCAAGCTACTTATGAAGGAGGTGTGGTGCACCTCGAGCCGAAGAGGGAAATTTTAGGTCTGCACAAGGCAGGCCTGCTCAATTTGTTGCATATCCCTCATTTTGGGCATAGTCCCATCAATAATATCTATGCCAAAAATTTGTTGGCGTTGGTCTTGTTGGCCTGTGATTGTGCACAAGGTGGAGAAGTGGCCCCTATAAGGCAATGTTGGCTTGTGGTTCATATGAACGGATAAGGTAACATCAAAGTTAAGCAAATGAAGAGTAGTAGAAGCTAAAGTGAACGCTAAGAACTTCAAGCACGGGTCGGGTGGACATCTCACAGTCAAAGGAGGAACGAGCACTTACCACTTACCTTTTTGCATTGCCAACCTTTCTGCCCATCGCACATCGCGCATCGCAGATTTTAACATTTACCCCCCAATTTCCCATAAAAAAAAGCTCTGATTTGTGATCTGCGGATGCCCACTTGTTCACAGCCACTCCTCTCCACCCCAATTTGAAGATTCCAGGATTTGGCATATGTGGCCAACTATTTTTTTCTTTCACTGTTTGATTATGATGTTTTTCTGGTGAAATCTTGATTTCACCCGATTCTGTTTTGATTTTCTGATTACGGAAGTGATTTCTTGATGCACGCTCTACTAGTTGGTTAAGATATTTTTATTTTCACATGTGTGGGTCGATCATGGAATTTTATTTGATCAAAAACCTCAGTAGAAATCTATATGTAGAGAGTTCAGAGATGAAAGAAAAGTTTTTAATTTTGGAGAATTTTTGTTGTAGTTTTGTATGACTGTGCTCTTTGTGCTCTAAGATACATATTTGGGAGAGATTCACTAAACATAATATGATATACAACGTTGTTTTTTGGATTCAAAATGGAGCAATGAGTAGTATGTATATGTGTCCTCTTGTTTATCAGTCATCTCCTGTTTATGTATAATCATCTTTCGATTTTCTGCTTCTTTGATGATTCTTGTAATGTAGCTGCTGGTGGTATGCATTTTTATTCATGAATTCTTGTATGTATAACGCTCATGTGTTAAATTTGCAGTGCTCCCTTAATTAGTGCTCCATGAATATCTGTTTTTGTTCATATTCCACTTACATCATCTTCCTTTGAGTTCACAGGATACATATTCTTAAGACTTTTAAGCCTATCTCACGCGGGTTCCTTCTCCTTTGTTCCTTCTCAACACCTCTGCATATTTTGAAAGCCTCTGCTCATTGTTTCAAACTTGGCCCATTTGAAAGCCACCAAGCCATACAGCCTCCTGAGCCCTCTCGCAGTATAGGGTAATTCACATTATCAGACTCCAAGGTATTCATCATTCCTGAACCACCAAAACCATTATTCTCTTTCTCCATATTCTGTCAGAGGCACCCCTTAAAATCGTCTACATCTAACCTTTGATTTCAAGATGTCCTAGGCTCTGTTCTTTTGCAACTCAAGGCTATCTATAGGAGCTACAACATATTTTTGGCGTCATTTCCAGGGATACGAATGAAGAAATATTCTCCCTAGGAGACGACATAAATTCCACCCTTCAGACAGGTGAGCAGGAAGGGTTGGGAGTTGAGTATTCATCACCTTGGTGACTCCACTATAAAATATTCCTAATCAGAATTAATCCTGGCTTTCACGAGGCCTCACACTAGATTCAGATCCACCATCTACCCCCACCTCTAAATTATATGGCTGTGCTGAGTTTCCTTTTGAACAAGTATGCCCCCTTGGCACTCCCTCAACCTCTAAATGATATGCCACAAGATCATCTAAAGCTCCTGCCTCGGTTCACCGGGGAAGATAATACTTCTACATAGATACATATTGAAACCTTCTATGCCTTCACTGAGAATGTGAATATAGAGAACTTAGATATGGTATTAAGGATTTTCGTCCAATCCTTGGAGGGAGAAGCCCGGAAATGGTTCAAGTCTCTAGCTGACAACACAGTCCACACTTGGGAAGAAATTGAAAATTTATTCACATTAAAATGGGGAGAAACGAGGGACCATCGATACATTCTCACCGATTTCAATGCTCTAAAAAAGAGACATAATGAGGATTTAATAGAATTCATAAAAAGGTTCAATAAGCTCTATAATAATATCCCTGTTGAAATAAATCCTCCCCAGGTAGCTGCTAAGGTGGTCTTCGCAGGAGCTTTCGAACCGGAGTTTGGGTTCACCCTAAGAGAAATAAAATCCACATCTCTGGATTAGATCCATACTGATGCATTGGAGATAGAAGAAAACTTTTCTTCTACTAGTAAATTCAAGGGGAAGATAGAAAATGAAGCCAGAAGAAAGAACAGGGAAGAGGCTTCTACTTCAAATTAGGAGAGGGAATCACAAGAGTATAGAATTGAAGAAATGAATAATTTAATCAATAACCTTTCCAATAAGCTGATTAATCTTGAATTGGAGGCCAAAAATTCCCTGACTTGTCCCAACAAAATGAGTCCTAACCGAGGGTTTAATCCCCAGTATCAGAAGCCCCCTCTACAGTTTTTGTAGCGAGATAGGAAGGAACATCAATACCACATTCAACCTCCTCTATACTTGGAGGGAGAAGTGGAGGGATAGGCTAAGGAAGTCACAGACAGCCAAGAAGATCAATTCCTCGCTTACTCTGATGATGAGGAGGGTGAACCGAGGGGAGCAAGAGGAGAAGGAAGTACCTCCATAGTATCAAGATATTGACAGTTACTGCAAAAATTTCGTGGATTTTATGCAAGCTCAACTCCATAAGAAGTACGACCTCAGGTCCTTCAGAGAGGGAACCGAGGGCAAGAAAAAAATGAAGATTCAATATCAAAAGGACAAACCTCTTCTAGTCCTGCTAGTAAATGGAAGTAGCCATTAGAAGAGTCAGCCCCTCATAAGGCCACTGCGTCCACTTTCACAAAGCAAGAAGCCGATCCTCCCAAAAATAAGAAGTCCACATCTATACCCTTGAAATTTCCCGACCCTCCTAAAGAGCAGTTCAAAGAAGCCATTACAGAAAAAGGGCCCACACCCTTTAATCTCCAAGAAGAATGACCCATGGTGGTTTTTGGACCGCATGTAGAAAACCAGTTCCTAGCTTATTCTGAAGAAGAGGGAGGTGAGCTTACCCTCCATGAAGAAGGGGAAGAGCTGGAGTGTTTCCCAGAGGACAACGCTAAAAATCAACAACATTTTGGTGATCTGAAAATAGAGGCAGCAGAGCTTAATTATCTATATCTAGAAGAACATCCTCAATAAGCAGTGTTTCGTTCAGAGATTAAAGACCAATCAGATTTGCATGATGAATACCATCTCTCAAATTCTCTTTCAGTAGTACAACAGATTTTTAAAAATCATGTTCCTTCACCCTAAATTAATGAGATTTTGCAGCTCCCTTACAAGATTTCATGTGACAAAGAGAATGATAAAGAACACTTAGATCACTTGACTACTATCGATAATGAGGAAAAATAATTAGTTCTCTCATTATTTGAAGAGAATCAATTTCAACACACAAGAAAAGCAGCAATTTGGAATGAGGTTTGTTTTCCTGTTACAAATCTCCTAGAAGATCCTATGTTGCATGTTTACCATGATCCTTTAGTCAATTTATTGTAGTCATCAATAAAGGAATAAGATGATGTATGTATCAGGATGTTTGTTTTACAATGGCAAGGTAAAGTTAAAAATTGGTTTGAGAATCTTCCAGCTAGTAGCATGAGCAATTTTCATCAATTCAAGCAAGTTTTCCTAGGTCGATGGGTAATCATGTGAAATGTCTTTCTTATCATAGAAGAGTATAAACATTTAAAAAGGCAGCCAGGGGAGACAATATAGTATTTTTGAGCTAGTTTCAATAAGGTGTATCATTCAATGCCTAATGATATAAGGCCACCCCCAGGAGTAGGTCTCTTGCACTACCCAAATTCCTTTAGTCTGGGGATGGCATTCTATGTAAGAGAAAGGGATACTGCAACCCTTAAAGAAATGAAAAATGTTGTCGTTGATGTGGAAGTGAACCTACTAAATAGAGAGGAAAAGTTTAAAACAAAGGAATAATTTATCCAGTTTGATTCTTTACCTTTATGCTTTAATTCATCAGATAAAATGTAAACATGTTCTGATTTGTTTGAAGACATGGAGAACACATGTGTGGTACCAAGTTGTGAGGTTGGATTGATTGGGTCAACATATTCAGAAATAGGTCAAGTGTATCTTGATCCAATGGCTATCTATATTGAGAAATTTTTCATCACAAAGCCAGCATACCTTTTTAGCACTTATGTTTTGGTTCAAGTTTTCCAAGCTCCTTGTAATGAAGATCAGGCTGGGATTTTCTATCAAAAACCATTAATAGGTTTGTTCCTAAGTTTGGTGAAAAACAGTGAAAGAACAAAGTTATTAGAGCAGTTTCTTGCCTAGTTACACTGACATTATTGTATCATTTAGAATAGTAGTAATTCCAGCAGATTAGGGTAGGTAGGTGTGCAAATAATCTCAGTACTATGAGCATATTTCCAGTTTTAGTTTCAGATTGCTTTGCAGTTTTCAGTTCAAGTGTGTTTCAGATTTCAGTTTCAGCGTGGGTCAGATTTCTACATTTGAGATTTTCAGGGTGAGGCAGTGATTTCCATTTTGATAGTTTGCAGTGCAAAACTCAGTTGAAGTTGTTATAGGTCAATTTGGGCACCATTCCCAATGACCTGGTTAACTAGGCATCATCTCCAGGACCGATGATCAAGGGTCTATCATTCCCTATCATCTCAGTTGCTACATGCCCTAAGACAGGAAACAACATAAATCAAACAAGACTTTCATCAAGCAAGGGTTTCCATGGTTTGAAGCTTATTATTTAACATATGATAGCTCACCAATGCAGGCTCTAAGGGGCCTAAGTGCATTTCATATGTAGGTATCCCCATTCAAGGCTTCTCTGCAAAGCACTTCCCGACATTCAAAGGTGTGTTGGTCACATTGGGAGCGAAATTCTCATTTTTCCAGAATCTCCACTTGGCCAGTGTCTTCTAGAAGGGTTCACATGTGTCAAGCTTCAGATCCAAGTGTCCATTTGACATCTACATGAATGGAAACATGTCTTGCCTATTTTTGGAATGTTATTTATTGCAAAACAACCTACAGTTCATTTATAAATTAAACACGGATCTAAGTGTTTGAGGAGGAAGAATTTGAGTAGAGAAATGCTGGAGAATTTTCAATTGAGACTTTGATTTGTGGAGTTGCTGCTAGAGAGATTTATGCTGTGATGAGACTTGGGAAATCTACTGGAAGGTCACTTCAAATCAGTCACTAGGTTGTAACCTCTCCTTCTATCATCAATAAAGAGTACTTCTTGTTTTCCCTACATGCATCTATGTTAACTTTGATTTTCCATATTGTAAGATCTTGGTTGATGAATGTAGTTTATGCTTAACTGATTTAGCTAACTAGCTTGAATAGATATCTATATTATTGCATCTTCTGCTATTTCGGTGTTCTTTCTTGCAGGAAGCATTCAGCCAACAAAACCGCTTGAATTTGAAGCTGTAGCAGAAGTGACAGAAAGGAGCCATTTGGAAGCGACTGAAACAAACAAGCATCCAATCCTCTCTATGTATCTATTCTAAGTTAGGAGAAATTGTAGTATAGTCTTTCACCTGTTGTTCTAGACTAGCACCTGTCCAGGGAAGCATAATTTATCCGTAGATTACAATTCTGGCCCAACAAACTGGCGACTCTGTTGGGGATAATTTCTCTTAGTTCTAGGTGTTTTAGTGTTTGATTTTCTTTATAAATCCACCCAGTAGTTGTTTCACATAAATATTAGAATTTTTCAGAGCTTAATTTGCAAATTTAGTGAGCCAAACAGTAGCTTTTTCTTTTTTTACTGCGCCCAACACACCCTTAGTCAGGGCACAGTGCTTTGCAGAGAACTGTCTCCCTTCCAAGCTTGCGTTGCAGAGCACTGTCTCCCCTTGGAGACTGCGTTGGCTCCCGAAAGGGACCAAATTCATTGAATTTGACTATGTATTTTGCTTCAGTTTTGTTTGTTATTGTGTTCTGAAAAGTTTGATGCTCAATTGACCAGTGACTCTATATACTTCTTCCTCCTTTGGCTAAAAATTTGTTCAATGTTTGTTTAGAAAAGTTTTTCTTTATCATTGAAAAGTTGATTTCAAAGTATTTTTTATGGTCGCATTAAGAATCATTTGCTTTCGAAATAGGAAATTGTCGTAAAATATTCATTTCCTTGACAGGAGAAATTGTTGTTGAAATCGTCATTTTTCCTTCAAAATAGAAATTGTTGTTTTTATTCTTCATTTCTCTAAAGTAAAAAGCATTTCTATTGTTGATCTAGTGCACCTAGTTTCTTTTCTGCATTCATAACATTAAGGAAACTGAAAAAAAAAACTTGCATTTGCATGTAGAATTGTGTGTTTTGCAAAAGGAACATTAGGAAATCTGCATTTAGTTTGTGATTCATTGATTTTGTTTTCTTCATTGATTTGTTTGCTCACAAATTACTTGCTCTTTTTCCAACAAAATAGCATTCTATTACCTTAGTAGCTAGGTTCTTCATTGAAAAAGATGAAAGTGAAAGTTTGTTTATCATTCTTAGTTTTCATTTTAGGAATTTCATATACATCATCGTGGTGAACCTGAAAGGAAAATTGTTAAGCGAGATCAACATAAAATAAATCTCAATTTACTTAACAACGCATTGGAACATTAACGATAACATTTAGAATGTCTAGTCTAGAGACGTGTTCCAGCGTCGTAAAACATATCAGCTGTCATTAACTTGTTTGCGATACATTCCGAGTGTGATACCTCACTCCACGTGCGTAAGTATATCATAGCTCATCCACGTACTCTCGGGTATATCGGGTAGTGTTATATTACGATAAGTATAAAGGGGTGCTCTCACTGTGTGGTTTCGCATTAGATAGCGCTAATACGGACTTGGGACTCCATGTACCTTCGGGTATATTTGGGAGGAAAACTTTTAGGTGCTATACATCCATAGTGAACCTAGTTGGTCGCCTTGAAATTGTGATACACTGAACACATTATTCGGGGAGATTACCTGCCCGTATTTCTTGGTTCGCCAGAAGGTATTCTGTAGTTCACAGTTTCTTGGTAAACCCTTTTGCCTAGCATTACCCTCTTTTTTTTTTTTTTTTATAGATAAAATAAATCAGTAATCATGGAAGAACACAATCCTACCCCCGCGTCATTCATGTAGATTAGCTTTAAAACCACCTTTACCACTGGAAGTTACTTATGGTAGGCGAAGGCGATCACGATCTGTCGAATCAAGTACAATTCGTACCTCTGGCGAAACATCATCATTTAAACCAAAGTTAGCTCAAATTGTTTCTACACATCCCAGTTTGTTTACTATTTTCAAAACGGAGTCTTCACAGCTACTCGTGGTCATGATCCATTCAATCGCTAAGACTATACCTCCTGGCCCCAACGTTGTTCAATCACAGATTGATCCATATCCTGTCTCTTCTTTGCCAGAAAATTTGAATCTTGAACAACCGAAAGTTGTTCCTACCTTGGTCACTCCACAAATTTCTGTAGCCACTGAAACTCCTATATCAAAAATTCATTCGTCTGAAATATATTTTGGGCCTAATGGTGAAGTCCTTCCTCCTGGTTTAATCGTGATTGAAGAAATCCCACAACCTGATACACCTTTAAGTCAAACCCATTTTGGGGGAGACCTTTACCTGTACCACTCTTTTCCTCAATCGTTTCCATCTTCTTTTGTTGATCCCATTTCCATTCAATCTCCTGTTGATTTCGGAGAGTATACATTTGGTCATACAACCATGCCTAAACCAACATATTCGGTTGGGTCTGTTTTTCCAATTACGTCAGCTCCGACCCTTGCTACTCCATCAATGTTCACAACCTCACCAGAGTCATATTTTCACGATGGCCCTTCTGTCCCAACAGGCTACAAATTATTTTCTGGCACTTTCTCTGGTCAATCTTTAAGACCATGGTCGTTACCAATGTCATCATCTGGTGTTTTAATTGGTAGTCCTAGAGCTAGTACTGAAAAACTTAAATCATTACATCCATCATCAGGGCAATATCAAGTCGGTCCTTATGGGTCAATTTATTTAAGTACCATATCAATTGGACTCCCAACATTCAGAGAACAATATTTTCCTTCTTATCATCCTCCTTATGCTAGGGGGCAACCTCTGGTCACCCAATACGACAATACTCAGTCACATTTTTGTCAAACTAATGTTGACATGAATGTTTGTCAATGGAAACCCACTTTGCCTATCCAACCACAAATGGTTGTACATTCGTATCAACTAGTTCAACCTATTACACCCACTTGCATACCGCTTGTTAATTAATCTACACCCCAGTTACAGAAACAAAATATTGTACATCAGCCTTATCAGGCAAGTTCTTCGACTCAATATCATCAAATGTTGGGTCAACAGACTCAAAATCCTTTGGTTAATTTACAACAACCTGTATCAGGGATCATTTACTCACAACTTGGTGTACCATTTTATGGGATGTCACAAACACAACCTGTTTATACATATCAACCGATTCCAACTTATATTAATTTGGGTTATAACATTGGTGGACAGACCCCTTGGAAACCACAGGCGCAAATTCCTCAAACTTCATATCAACAAGTAACATATCCAGGTTTTGGTCAACAGAACTCTCAAGTGTTTGCTATGCAAAACATCCCCTATCTGGGTTACCAGCAAAAAATCCCATATGTCGGTGCTCAAAGACGTGTTACCCAAGCAATTCCATCTTATCTTGGCTATTCTCAACCTGACCTTAATACACAGTTGCCTTTTGTTGCAACCTCGTAATTACCAAATTTAAACTGGTTAACCAATGATCCTATCAATTATGCTCCTTGGTGGCCGGTGATACCACACAAATTACCCTCCGACATTCCTAAATTCAATGGAAACCCTGGAGAAGATCCATCAACTCATGTTATGACTTATCATTTATGGTGTTCATCAAATTCCCTAAATGATGATTCCATTCAATTACGTCTTTTCCAGCGAATGCTCACAGGTCCGGCAGCTAAATGGTACATTGAATTACCTAGAGATTCTTTCGACAATTTCACTGCATTATCTATTGTATTTTTGACCCATTTTCAGTTATCTATCAGATACGAAACTGGAATGGAACTCTTTACCAACTTCAAATAGAGTAATGTTACTCACATTTCAGATCATATTCATGAGTGGCGTCACCGTCGACGAATGGTTAAGACATTTGTTCCTGATCAGCTCCTTGTTGAATGGTTCATAAAATCCCTATTACCATCTATAACAGAGGATGTGGCTAAAGGTGGCATCGTCACAGAAGAGCAAGTCATCGCTCGTGCCTAGTATTTAGACTTGGTTTACACTCAATTCGGCACGCTCTATGAAAAAATCCCAAATGCGCCGCGATCTAATTTCAATGTTCCTTCTCAAATAAAGGACTCTCATGTTGGAGACAGCTTGATAGGCACTGCAAACACACACCACCCTACTGCATCTGATCCTGCTCCTACTTCTAAAATTAATGTCGTGTCCTTTGACAAAGGCAAAAGTGATAAGAAACCAGGAGGTAAGAAAAAGGGGAAATCAAAGAAAAAGAAAAATTCTAACCTGCCGGAACGATCATCTGATCAACCATCAAGACCACAGAAATCTTGTTATCCATGCATAATCTGTAATGAGGAAAATTTTGTAATGGATTGTCCTCACCATGCTGAAGTCTCAAAAATCATCAAGACTTTCAATGCATCAGTTGTGTTGACAAACCCATTTCCAAATCCAAACACAAATTTGGTTGCTACGGATACAGCTCTTAGTTCCCAAGTGTTAATGTTATCCACTACAAAACCTTCGCAAGATATTTTGGCATCGACGTGGAATAAAGAATATGGTAGTCCGGCCACTGATCAACCTACTACCTCGACAACGAATCCATCTAATGAATCGGTACCACCTTCTGTTATTCTTGAATTGATGATTAAGCCACCAAAGTGAGTAATTCATAAATCGACATATAATCCTCAAGCAAGAGCTGCACAAAATTACAATATAGTTGAAGATTTGGCTCAATCCCCTTCATCTATGTCTGCTCTTGAGGTATTACAAAATTCTCCCTCCTGGAAGTAGGCTTTATTGTCAGCCATTGGTGGAATTGATCCGACTGATTCTAATCTTGTCATCTTTAATCATATGGACTATGTGCCACAATTACGAGTAGAATTGGCATTCTCCATCCAAGTAAATGTTCTCAATCACCTTGCTCATCGCACTATTATTGATGAGGGAGCATCTACGTGCATTATGTCTCTAAACTGTTGGAAGTCACTTGGCTCACCGCGATTATCGCAATCATCAATTACGTTGAACTATTTTGATGGAAGAACATATAAACCTTGTGGTATTATCAATAACTTCCAAGTTGAATTAGGGGGCAGAACAGTAAGTATTGATGTTGAGGTTGTTGACGGACCCTTTGACTATAATATTTTACTCAGAAGACCATGGGTATATGCAATGACTGCCATTGTTTCTACATATTTTAGAATGGTTGCCTTTCCTCATAAAGGTACAATCATAGTCATTAATAAATTATCCTCTTTTGCCTCTGCTTCGAAGGTAACTGGAAGCGTTTCTTATATTCACTTAGTCCAACTAGAAATCTAGAACATTGGTGTAGGACTCTTAAAGGATTCCAATTATGGGAAACTTTGCATTACCGCCACCCACGACATCAGCAGAAATTGCAAGCATAGAGACCTGCTACATGATCTCTTCCACTCTATCTAGCTTAAGGGAGAGTACAGGTGTTTCTGATATTTCTACGTTGGATGATGTTTTACCGCTCAACCCCATTGAGCTACAATATCAATCAATCTATTTGGCTTGGGCAGCAAATCTGAAATCAACATCGTCGAGTGTTTGGGTTGATCGTTCATTATATTTTGGTACTCCATCTGATCCATTTTCCTCAAAGATTTTGATAGATGAAAAAATTTTGGAAGCTATGATGTTAGAAGGAGAACCATGGGAAGATTATCATCATCGTTCCCATCTTCCAGATTATGAAGAAAATAATCTTAGTGAACTATATCACCCATCCATTCAAATTTTCTTTTCGAATTCTTTTCCGATTAATGCAATTGCATCTGAGAAAAAATTATCAAATATTGAAGAAACGATTTCTATCGATATTTCGACTAAACCTGGCACTGTAGAAAATATTCATGTTGATGTATCTTGTTCTCCATCAGAAATTGATTCATATCACTCTCTTTTTCGTGAATTTCGTGATGTATTCGCTTGGTCTTACGAGGAAATTCCAGGCATAGATACTAGTATAGTTGAACACACTATTAATATGTATCCTGATGTCAAACTAGTGCATCAACAACTTTGTCCTGTTCATCCGAAGAAAGCCGCTGCCATCAAAGCAGAAGTTGAAAAACTTTTGCGTGCTGGTTTCATTTACCCTGTTTCGTTAACTGAGTGGGTTTCTAATATCGTTCCTGTTATGAAAAAACAAGGAACCATTAGAGTGTGCATTTATTATCGGGATGTTAATCATGCTTGTCCAAAATATAACTATCCTACTCCCTTCATCGACCAGATTATTGACGATTGTGCTGGATGCGAGATTTTTTCATTCATGGATGGATTTTCTGGCTACAATCAAATCAATATCTACCCAGATGACCCACATAAGATAACATTCATCTGTCCCTCGGGCACATTCGCATATAGGAAACTTCCATTTGGTTTAAAGAACGTTGGGGAAACTTTTCAGAAAGCAATGGGTTATGCTTTCAATGACATCAAGCACATTGTTCAACCATATCTAGATGATTTACCAATGCATTGATGAAATCGGACTGATCACCCGATGCATTTGAGAGCCATTTTCTTATGCTGTCGACACTACAAGATACGCCTCAATCTGCACAAATGTGTGTTTTGTGTTGGTTCTGTTCGATTGCTTGGATTCGTAGTCTCAAAAGAAGGAGTTCGAATAGACCCACTGAATATACATGCCATTCTTGATTTTCCTGCACCATCAAACTTACTTCAGATACAGAAACTTCAAGGAAAGGCCAACTTCCTGAGAAGGTTCATTCCAAACTATGCTGAAATGGCTAAAGGATTTACTCGATTATTGAAAAAGGGAGTTCCCTTCCATTGGGACCAAGTTGCGCAAGCTTCTTTTGATGCTGTCAAGGACCATCTTGTCCGAGCGTCACTATTGTATCCTCCTAATTATCAAAATGATTATTTCCTATATATCGCCGCAGCTGAAACGACCATTGCTATGGTTTTGGTCCAAGTAGAAGATGGAATTGAACATTCGATCTATTATTTGAGTCATAATCTCAATGATACGGAAGCTAAGTACTCGTACGTAGAAAATCTTGTCTTGGTAGTTGTTCAAGCTATCCAAAGATTTCACCATTATATCCTGCTCCAAAAAACAACAATAGTTTTGGATTGCAACCTTATGACTTACATCTTATCACGTCAATTGCTGGGGGGAAAATGTTCAAAATGGATTGTCATTTTGCAGTAATTTGATTTGGAATTCATCAAATCCAAGTCAAAGAAGTCTTTAGTTTTGGCTAAGCTTCTCTGTGACCTTCCCTCTGATAGTAATGAAACTACATCGAAACCATCTATTCCAGACGAGTCTCTATTTATAATCGGATCATCTGATCCCTGGTATGGAGATTTCATCATTTATCTCCAAACCCAAAATTTTCGACCTAATACCTCTCACTCTGATCAACGATGTATTCGATACCAAGCCAAAGATTATCTGATCGTCGGCGATACACTTTATCGTCATGGTGTCGATACCATTTTAAGGAGGTGCCTCACTCATGAGGAGGCCGAAAAAGTGTTAAATGATTGCCATGCTGGGGCTTGTGGTGGACATTTATCTCGTTATGCTACCGCACAGAAGATACTCTGCGCCGGTTACTTTTGGCCTACTATTTTTCGAGATTTTATCCTCGCAGTCAGAAATTGTCATGCAAATCAGATTTATGACCGTAAAATCTACAAACCGCCAGCGCCAATGCATCCTGTTGTCTCTGCTGGACCATTTACGAAATGGGGTATTGGCTTCATGACCTATAACCCTCCTTCGTCCAGGGGGCATAGTTATATTATTGTCACAGTCAACTATTTTACCAAATGGGCCAAAGCGATGCCTAGATTCAACAACACAGGACAAACAACTGCATTTTTTTTCTTCAACCATGTTATTGCACGGTTTGGGGTCCCATAGGCTATAGTTACGGATCATGGGAAGCATTTTCGCAACCATATGATGTCTGAATTGACAGCCAAGTTAGGAATGTCACATGATAATTCTACTCCTTATTATCCACAATCAAATGGGCAAGTTGAGGCTATTAATAAAATTCTTAAACGAATGCTTCAACGAATGATAGGGGTTCGTAAAAGGAACTGGCACTTGATCCTGTACTCCGCCTTGTGGGCGTATTGAACCTCAGTGAGAAACGTGACCAGATTCACTCCTTTTCAATTGATGTATGGTTTGGAAGCTATCTTACCAATCCAATGTGAAATATCATCGTTAAAAATCGTGATAGACTTGTTACCTGACACCTCAGAAGAAGAAGCACATCTCCTTAACCTCATCCATCTAGATGAAACACGTCGTGAATCCCAATTGGCCAACGAAGCACATAAGAGACGTATAAAGGCACAATACGAAAAAAATGTCCAGCCTTGCATCTACTCAGAGGGCAACTTGGTCCTTCTTTATGATAAAGAAGCTGATGTAATAGGTACAAGGAAATTCAAGCCATTATGGCATGGCCCCTATATTGTCAAAAGAGTTCTTGCTAACGGTGCCTACGAGTTAGTTGATTACGATGGAATTCCATTGGCACAACCTAGAAATGGGTTGTATTTAAAACATTACGATGCTTAATCACAAGTGTAGTAATTTTTTGTATTATATTGTTTATATGCCGTTGATTTGCATTCACTATCTTAATTTGTTTTTTAGATTTTTCTTGACGTTAGTAATCCGCTTTACATTTTGTGGCAAATGTCTGAATCTTCAGAACCATTTGTTGGATATGCTGATGGTGCTAGTTGTAGTACGCAGAATCTATCCTCTGCAGAGTGGGCCATTTTCGCTCCGAACGACGAGTTAGTGAGTTTTCAAGGGATTTGTATCGGTAGATCGACGAATAATATCAATTAATATAGTGCGTTGATCGAACTTCTCTCTGATGCCATTTCATTTGGAATTAACCACATAATCATAAGGTTAGACTCACAACTTGTGGTACTACAACTTACTAGTATTTATTCTATTAGAAATCCAACACTTCTTAGATTATTCCTAAGAGTTCGACTTTTGGAGAGACATTTTGATTTCATTCAATATCAACACATTTCTAGAAATCTGAACACTTTAACTGATTCATTAGCTAATCAAGTTTTAGACAAACATTTGCGACATAGATAAAGAAAACATTCACATCATTGAATTGGATTGCGCATTAAACATAGGAAAAACTCTGAAAACACATAGATAGATAGTTATAGGTTTTTTAAAAAATTTGTGCCCAAGACACGTTGGTCATATGACCTCAAAATGTATGCAAAAAATCACAAGTAAACTAGTGGTGCTCATGGTAGCACGCTATAGATCTAGCAATTCTACGGAGCAACCGCATCCAACAGTTATGAACCCTAATTGTGTGTCGCTGCAGTCGCATGGGAAGCTCTTCGATCCGGCAATCTAGAATCCTGAAGGTCAATCCCTCTATGTGCTGCTAGAGCTCAACAAGAGTCTCAACCATATCAAGGTCTTGAAGGACTGCTCTCTCGACAGCCCTCTCTGCTGGCACATCCACTTCGCGCTCTAGTTCCTGTACTGGTTGAACGCGACCAATATCTGCATTACATTAAACATCTAGTTTAGTCTTGGAAAGAAATAAAAACACAAAAACATTTGTATAAACCTTATAAAAATAAAAATAAAACATGGTCAAACCATTCTTACCTATTGCACCCCACTGAGCGCCCTCTGGTAAACTAGATCTTGATCTCCTCGGAAGTCGACACCTGTGTATGCATACTCATTGATGGCGACGATCTGTCGCCAGAACCAGGCAAAGAATGCAGTCGAGAACACAACGGTCGATTGGCCTACATGTCGACCCATGAGTTCTACCCATCTCTGCATACGAGGATCTCTAGGACTAGATATATCCAATGTTACATGTTGTGTCTGCATCAGTGGAATCCGTTCCAAAGCGAAGGAGATAAGGATGGAACCATAACTGAAATTTTTCTTCCTTCCTCCCTTTGCTTTATTCAGTTGTTCCTTTATCTGAGATAGAACAGCTTTAGACCAGTTGAATACTGTTGGCTCTAAGCAATCTAGTGCATACTGCATATATGATCTGTTCGCTACATGGAGTGTAACGGTGCCAAGTATTTTTGCAATCGTGAATAGGATGGTCCTCAAAGGCTAATCCCTGACATCATGGATGTTTATTTTTCCATATTTGCTAGGTTTTGACCCTGGATAGCAATACTACATAACATAATCCTTCATTGTTTCTCCTCCAACGATAGATCCTGTGAGTGAAATGGGCAAACCTCTCCTCGACAAACCTGCGAGAAAATACACATCCTCAACTGTTATGGACAACACTTGATTTTTTATGTGAAATGCCTCTATCACCGGATCCCATGCTCAAACAAGGAATTCTAGGAGTTCTATCTATTGCCTCATTCCCGACAATTTGAAGTACTTAAGTAGCCCACAATATCTTAAAGCTCTTACAATACCCGGATCATTCAAGGAAATCATATCTTGTTCTTCATGTTCTCTTTATCTCCATGTAATTGTCATTATTATTCGATGGAAACCTGAAAATCAATCATAAGATCCATTAGATACCATTCATTGCAAAAAACTAGGCAAATTTTGGACACATCATGAAAATCAAAAACTTGAACTATGCCCAACGAACTCCCTGGGTTGAGACAGTTTGTTGCATATGCATGTACCCTTCACTGTACCTACTATGCAACACAGGTTTCGATGTTCAAGGGTGCGTTTCCCTCAATTTGGGTAGAATTTAGCCTAGGGGCCTCAAAACCCTAAAATTTGCAAGGAATGGGAATGAAATGAATACTAAAAGAAAGAGGAGGTTCATGCTGCTAACCTGGATCAAATGGCGATGAAATCCGTCCACAGAAACAACCGCAATCAACGACTGAAGTTCGGGGGTAAAATAAGGTTCATAGCTCCAAAATGCAAATGGTAACTATGGAATGGTAAAAATGAATAGTGAAACTGCTTTATATAGTCATTTAATTACTTGCAAGTTAAATTTATTGCTATGACTATGGTTTCATTATGTTTTTTATCATGAAACAGGTATTTTTAATCCATTTGATGTTATTCTGAACAAGAAATAAAACTGATGAACAGATTAGTCATGTAGATTTATTACAAAGAAAGACTTGACCACAAAGCATAATTTTTCTTCTTATTTTTCAAGCTTTGATAAAACGAAAAAGGATTGGAAGCACACTTTTATCTCTTTTTTGAGCTTCGATAACAGCAAAAAAGGAAATCCTGGAGTCTTCTTTTAGCTCTTTTAAAACTCCAATAATGTGAAAAGATTGCCAAGCACTTGTCATTTCAAGCTTGTTAAAGTAAATGAATTGATGTCTACTCAGTATAAGTTTAACCCTTTTTCAGACTGAGATGGATGATTTACAAAAAAGGAATACCTTGGTTAAACATGACCAAAGAGGTTCTTTCAGATATTGTTTTACACTTTTTCGGATCTGAGAGACAAATTTACGAAAAAGTACTTTTGGAGTTCTCTTTCATCCTCTTTTTCAGACTCTTTAAATATGAAAAAGGACCGGGCTATCACTGTCGTTAAGCTCGTTAAAACATAAAATAGCAACGGGCTTGTTGATCATGGCAAGAATCGAGTTTCATTCATCACTATACTCGTTAAATTATTAAATAGTGATACTTTATTCGCCCGAAGGGTTGAATTATAGATCAGGAAAATGTTATCCTCCTCAAGCTTGTCAAAAAATAAAGAGGTATTGGTTGACAAATGACCAGGGAAAATTTGGGAAAAGCAAGTAAAGTTTCTTTTTGATAGCAAGTCTCTCTTGAACATGACATTTCTTTCACTCCATGTCTGTGAATGTTTGGGTTGGGTAATCATCTTGACGGTTCATTCACACCTATGGTTCATCATACCTTCACTTCGGTTTTGGGTCAATGCCGCCAACTCATCACAGTGTCGCCGATATGTTCAAGATAATTCATCCAGTGATTAAAAACTCATCCTTCTGCAATACTCGTAAACCTTCATTTTCATGACCATCATCCCTGAAAATTGCTATATCAAGTCATACCCTTGTCTCTGAAATCAGTAACTCCTGTTTTGCAATAAGGTGACTTCCTGTCGACAACAAATAAATATCCAGGAAGTTCACTTAGAAACATCAAATTCCAGTACCATGAGGCTTGTTATAGCATCAACAAGATCCTCGCTTCCAAACCTTTGACTGAAATATTTTTTTTGGCGTTCGACATCAAATCATCTATTCACGCCTTACGAAATGTACTGCAGTACCTTGAGGTCCATTTACATTAATGGTGGTTCTCTCGCGTTTGTTAACAACTCACATCATTGGCTGGTAATCAAATGATGTCTTTCCATGTTCGACGACAAATCATATATTCGCATGACTAGACTTGTACCTGAATGATTGAGTGAACAAGATAAGAAGACCCCGGATCTAGTTTCAGCCATCCGAGCTGCAATTTCAGTATTGTTGTACACATCATCTATACAGTGACCTTAAATACATATTTTCATCCAAACATGGGCCTATATCTGTAGGTGTGTCTACATCTGCGCAACATTCCAATGTAGACAATTTTCTGAATTATGTACATGTTATTAGATTGTTTTATGCGCTGACTATGGGAATGCCTACCCTCAGAAATTATGATCAATAGAGGATATATCATGATGTAATGTATTGTAAGATTGATGCAGGTGACCACTCCACTTTGTTTCCAGGTTCATCACAGTGTAAAGCATCTCAATCAAATGTTCTTATTATTTGGATCTCATGCTTTAGGGGGCAATTGTTATAGGTCAATTTGGGCACCATTCCCAATGACCTGGTTAACTGGGCATCATCTCCAGGACCGATGATCAAGGGTCTATCATTCCCTATCATCTCATTTGCTACATGCCCTAAGACAAGAAACAACATAAATCAAACAAGACTTTCATCAAGCAAGGGTTTCCATGGTTTGAAGCTTATTATTTAACATATGAGAGCTCACCAACACAGGCTCTAAGGGGCTTAAGTGCATTGCATATGCAAGTATCTCCATTCAAGGCTGCTATGCAAAGCACCTCCCGACATTCAAAGGTGCATTGGTCACATTGGGAGAGAAATTCTCATTGTTCCAGAATCTCCACTTGGCCAGTGTCTTCTAGAAGGGTTCACATGTGTCAAGCTTCGGTTCCAAGTGTCCATCTGACATCTACATGAATGGAAACATGTCTTGCCTATTTTTGGAATTTTATTGATTGCAAAACAACCTACATTTCATCTATAAATTGAACACAGATCTAAGTGTTTGAGGAGGAATAATTTGAGTAGAGAAATGCTGGAGAATTTTCAATCGAGAGTTTGATTTGTGGAGCTGCTGCTAGAGAGATTTATGTTGTGATGAGACTTGGGAAATCTGCTGGAAGGTCACTTCAAATCAGTCACTAGGTTGTAACCTCTCCTTCTATCATCAATAAAGAGTACTTCTTGTTTTTCCCTACATGCATCTATGTTAACTTTGATTTTCCATATTGTAAGATCTTGGTTGATGAATATAGTTTATGCTTAACTGATTTAGCTAACTAGCTTGAATAGATATCTATATTATTGCATCTTCTACTATTTTAGTGTTCTTTCTTGTAGGAAGCATTCAACCAAAAAATCCGCTTGAATTTGAAGCTGTAGCAGAAGCAACAGAAAAGAGCCATTTGGAAGCGACTGAAACAAGTAAGCATCCAATCCTCTCTGTGTATCTATTGTAAGTTAGGAGAAATGGTAGTATAGTCTTTCACCAGTTGTTTTAGACTAGCACCTGTCTAGGAAAGCGTAATTTATCCGTAGATTACAATTCTGGCCCAACAACAGTTTAGGTTCAGATTTACAGTATGCATTTTTGACTCCATGCACCCAATAAATCACATGCATTCAGGTTTGTAGGTTCTCAACACTTTTAGAACAACGCATTTTCCCTAGATGGAGTTAATGTTGGCTTGTGACCGCGCACAAGGTGGAGAGGTGGCCCCTATAAGGCAATGTTGGCTTGTGGTTCATATGAACGGATAAGGCAACATCAAAGTTAAGCAAATGAAGAGCAGGAGCAACTAAAGTGAACACTAAGCACTTCAAGCATGGGTTGGGTGGACACCCCACAATAAAAGGTGGAACATGCACTTACCACTTACCTTTTCGCATCGCCAACCTTTCCGCTCCTCGCATATCACACATCACAGATTTTAACATTTACCCCTCGCTTTCCCATAACAAAAGCTCCGATTTGTGATCTTCGAACGACCCCACCTCTGTCTGGCCACGTCATCTCTGCTCATCACACTTCGCACATCACAAGTTTTAACAGTTACCCCCCGCTACTCATAAAAAAGGCTCTGATTTGAGATTTGCGGGCGGGCCTACCTTCTTGCCACGTCACCTCCGCTCATCGCACTTCGGGCATCGTAAGTTTTAATGCTTACCTCCTGTTTCTCATATCAAAACTCCCAACCTATGATTTGCGATATAATTTTAGTCCCGCCTTCTTGCCATGTCACCTATGCTCATCGCACTTTGCACATCGCAAGTTTTAACACTTACCCTTCACTGCTCATAACAAAACTCCCGCTTGCAATTGTGATTTGCGTTATCAGTTTCGGCCCCACCTCCCTGCCATGTGATCAATAGTCCTTCCATGGCATTTTTCCCACTCTTTTCAATGTTAATCATCCCGCTAACTCCACCATCACTTCCACCATATTCCCCTCATCTCCACTCCCCATCACACATCTGATGGCTCATGATCTATTTCGGCCCTCCCTCACCTTCAGAAGGTTAATGCTTGGGGGGGGGAGGGGGGTCCGAAATGTCTGGTTTTGGAAACTGTCTCCAGTGCTACGTGTCAGCCTGCAATGATTTTGCACCCCCCCCCCCCCATCCAATATCACAAACTGGATAGGGTCCCCCTCCGAAATCCGGTCTCCAGTTTTGCAAGTTAAGCGCAACATGGGTTTTTTTCGAGACAAATGCAGCTAAGATTTATTCAGTTTTCCAGGAAATATCTGCTAAAGATCCAGTCACATGCATCATGACTAGCCGTTTCACAATGGTCAAGTGGAAATCATGAGAATGTGGGAGTGGAGGCTTTTGACAGTAGATGGAATCATATGATGGAAGCTAGACTGCCTACCTGTTCACAGCCACTCCTCACTGCCCCACTTTGAAGATTCCAGGATTTGGCCTCCGTGGCCAACTATGTTTTCCTTTTACTGTTTGATTATGATGTTTTTCTTGTGAAATCTTGATTTCACCCTATTTTTTTTTTATTTTTCTGATTACGGGAGTGATTTCTTGATGCACACTCTACTAGTTGGTTAGGATATTTTGATTTTCGCATGTGTGGGTCGATCATGGAATTTTATTCGATCATAAACCCTCAGTAGGACTCTATATGTAGAGAGTTCATAGATGAAATAAAAGTTCTTAATTTTGGAGAATTTTTGCTGTAGTTTTGTCTGACTGTGCTCTATGTGCTCTAAGATACATATTTGGGAGAGCTTATTTGAACATAATATGATATACAACGTTGTTTATTTCGATTGCAGATGGAGCAATGAGTAGTATTTATATGTGTACTCCTGTTTACCATTCATCTCCTATTTATGTATAATCATCTTTCAATGTTCTGTTGCTTTGATGGTCAGTGTAATGTAGCTGCCGGTGGTATGCATTTTTATCCATGAATTCATGTGTGTATAACGCTCATGTGTTAAATTTGTTGTGCTCCCTTAATTCGCACTCCATGAGTCTCTGTTGTTGGTCACATTCCACTTACATTTTCTTCCTCTGAGTTCACGGAAGACAGATTCTTAATACTTTTAAGCCTGTCTCACATGGGTTCCTCATCCTCCATTCCTTGTCAACCCCTCTGCATATTTTGAAAGCCTCTTCCCATTGTATCATACTTGGCCCATTTGAAAGCCACCAAGCCATATAGCCTCCTGAGCCCTCTTGCAGTATAGTGTAGTTCACATGATCAGACTCCAAGGTATTCATCATTATTGAACCACCAAAACCATTATTATCTTTCTCCATATTCTGTCAGAGGCACCACTTAAAATCATCTACATCTAACCTCTGATTTCAAGATTTCCTAGGAAGTGGTATTTTGCAACTCAAGGCTGTCTATAGGAGCTACAACAGGTCCATGATGATGTGCTCTGGTTGGAGAGCACAACCCGATTCATGCAAAGTTGATTCATAGAATAATACGTCTGCCTGCTAAGGGAGCTGACCCTATTGTGTTTTTTGGAGGTAAAGAAAAAGAGAAGGTTGTGGCTAACCAAATCAACAAAAAATACAATGTCACACTCAAAACCCGGGTGTTCATTGTGGAGGAGATCAATGACGTCGCCGTCCATTTTGGTACGCTCATCTTGGCCTGCAAGATGATCCATAAGTGCATGCACATGTGATTGTGCTTGCTGATAGATGTGAAAAGGATGTCATATACAACTGGTATGAGTATTTGTCAAAATATTTCCTACAAAATGTGCGCTAGGTACAAGAGGAAGGAAAGCCCTTACAATATGCATGGCTCCTATTACTAATTGCGATAATTGGATGGAGAACCCCGGAAGATACACAGTTCCCTGAAATTGAAGAGAAAATATGCGAAGTTGTGCGCTACACAAATTTATGGAACTCTTTTGACCTGGTATGCGTGAAGGAAATCAAAATATTTTGGTTTTGTATGATGCGACATTGAACTAAGCAGTGCAGTTGAAGCCACGATTGTTACCCACCCTATACGATAAATATAAGATGATCGAAGATTTCAAATCCACATTTCACAACATCCATATCCATGCAAAAGGAATTGTAGAGGGAGTGTGGTACGAGTTTCCCTATTTGGTGATCAAATATGATCTAATCAGAGTGAAAACACAATGGTTAATGGCCTGGTTGACCCCACCTGCACCAACGAAGCCGCACACTTCAAAAAGAAAATATACGGAGAAAGCCACTGAGAAACTTGCAGAGATAGTGACAAAAAATAGTTATAGAGAAACCTATAGAGATAGAACAAACCCCTACTACAACCAGAGAAAATGTTGACATAACAACTGTGCCCAAGAAAAATGGCTCTGCGCCTAAAGAAACTAGAGAAGTTGAGACATCTAAAGGCACTGAGCGCAGCTCTCAGGCTCCTGGTGGATCGCGTAAAAAGTAAAATGTATCTAAGAAAGAAGGGTAGGAGGTCCTGACACTCACAGAGGACGACCCTGGACAACACCTTGAAGATCATTCAGCAGACTCAACGTAGTGTAGAGATGGCCGCTAAAAGGCCTACTACCAAAAAGATTGTTCAAAAAGCGCAGAGTGCAACAACGTAGAGTCTCGAGTTAGTTCTCCCTCTCCAAACTTCTTTCAAGGCACTTCAGGCTATGACTAAGGAGCCAACACCTCAGTGACTTGGGACAAGTCACATGTTTGTGTTGGGGGCCTGCTGGAGCAGGGTCCCCTGAGGCACAATTTCCAAAGAAATTCTTCGTATGATTTTGCATGTGCGCACTGTGCAAATAGAGTCAAGGGGATTTGGGGTGGGTCAAAGTCCCCAATTTTGATGTAAATGAGCTTAAATGTAAACTGCAGGCCTCAAACCATGGTTTGAGACCATAGTTTCTACGTGCTAGGTGTATATAAATAGATAGAATGTGTCTAAGCTAAGTAGTTAAGTCTAAGTTCATTATATTGATGTTCTGATAAGTTTATGCATTTGTAAGGGTTTTTGGGTTGGGTTGCAAGGCTCCTGCAGGTTGTGTGCGGAGACCTAGTCCTAGCTGTGTGTAGACTCCACTAGTTGTATGTGTGGAAGGGTTTGTAAGGGTTTTGAATGGAACAATTTATGTATTTATAGATAGATCTGAAAGATAATAGAAGGACTGTTTAGGTGAAGTTTATGCATTCGAATTTTGCTCCATTTATGCTCTGTTAAGATCGCATTATTTGTTTATTGCGCAAAAGATATCTGATATAACTATGATTTATTATTGATGGTTAATAGATCTATTTGAGTGTTTGTATTGATTAATATTTGGATCAGGTTTTGTTCAGTTCTATCCTGTTTATCTGCACTGAGGCGAACATCAATTTTGTGTTATTCTGTTAATGACCTCGCATTCTCTTTAAGTCTATTATATATTGACGTGGGCATCTGTATAAGTTCACATTGGGTCTTTTTGAGGACCACTTCATTAATTTTTCTCATAAGGTGCAGAAACTTGGTTCCAACACCCCCCGATATTTCTTCGGGTGAGACTTTGGTCTCCACAAGCAGATCACTGCCAAAAGGGCCAGTAGTTGGAGGGTTTGTTGGTTTATCCATAAAATCTGAACCTGGGTCAGGACCCTTCAAGGCAACACCACCTCACCAAAACCTAACCTCAAATATGTATCAGTAGTGTCACACCCTAGCCCTCAACCAAATCTCAGCTCCTACTATACATTTATTGAAGGGGCAGATTGATTCCTCAGAAGCTTACAGTACCTTTATTCTATCAATTGGAAGAGGAGAGGGAACACACTCATCATTGGATGAATATTGTTACAATAAAAGGTGTGCATGACATAGGGTTCATGGAGGAAAAAATGTATGATTTGGGAAGGGATTTACCTGATGCTAGGCTCAGAGAATCCATGTTGAAAGAGTAGCTTTAGAAGGCCCAAGAAGAGAGTGAAAAATTGCAGGATCGGCATCAGAAAAAAGGAAAAAAAATAGCCACAATGGCAGATTTGTGCATGGAGGTCATCCAACATAGATACCCATAAAATTACTATGAAATATAACTAAAATAACAATGGCTCCTATTTCAAATCAGAACACTAGCCTGTCATGGATCCTTACCCTTTCAAAACTGCAGAAAATTCATTAACTTTTGCAACCATTCAAGTATGGCAGATAAGGAAAAAATGGTAGAATTATACATGCACAATTTTGTGTTGACAGACTTGAACATTTGGGACCCTAATCCTATAATGAGAGACATTCATTTAATGGCATTAGCCTCTCAGATGGTTAATGAGGAAGCCAGAGCACAAGAAGTAAGAGGGGTCATGAGGAGAGAAAACAGGGAGCCGCTACACATTAGGGAAGAACTATTCAACCCTAGGGGAGTCATCAACAACAATCTCAAGATAGAAAAGGATGTTGCACTTGTCGAAAATTACCTCAGCACACAATCTCAAGCCATGGATCATTTTTATGATGTTTCTAGATTTTTGGGAGATGAATGCATAATGTATAGTCAGAGGAGATAGAATAGCCTCCCTCATAGTCTTAGAAACATGGAATACTACATACCAAAGAGATTTAGAGGTTCCCTAGAAAGAGTACCACTATACAAGAGGGCCATGCAGGCTAGGAAGATTCAGTGGCTTGGTTTGAAACTCAGTCCACCCTTATTGCTGGGACTGAGAGATGGAAAAAACCAAGATGAGAAGAACAAAGAATGGGAGGAAGCAGAAAATAATGATGGCTTTTATCCTCTGGAAGGGACTCCCACACTTGTTCCTTGGGAATTTAGAGGGTCCATTAAAGATTTGAAAGAAATGTAGAAGGAGGACTAAGTTTCTCAGAGGATGAGCTACCATTTGGTAGGGGGGTGACGATGAGCTCCATCATTAGGTATAATTGGAGGGGTTAACTGTCACCTTTTAGCCTTATTAAGTCTCTATTTCTCACATTTAAATTATATTATGGTCTTATGTTGCTAGTGTAGATGGTGATTAAGGCTTGTCATACTTTGAATTCCTAACATGAGTTAATTGTAGGATAATCATGAAGATATTGCACTTTTGATGAAGATTATGCAACTAAATCTTGGAGTAGACAACAAGGAGATATTCTAGGGTGATTTCCCACCTCCTTAACTCCCAAAGGTAGCCAAGGGATCCTCAAGATTCCCTCCAACAACTCGAAATCAAAGGAATCCAAGCAAGTGGGAGATCAAGTGCACCAAAGCTCCACTTTTCTTCCAGTCAAAGTGGACACATCACTTAATTTTTAGGGGGTTGTTGGTAGCTACACTCTAGGTTAAATAGGGTTGAGCAAGAGCTCATTAGGATTCGAACTTTGAAGGAAGCTAATAGACTCTTAGCTCTTGTAATAGGTTTTTGTGACTTTTATGATTATGTAATGAGACTATTTTCTACAATAAGATGAGTATTCATATTGTCCTTCACTGAATTAGTTCAGAGGGCTAGGCTTGTGGGTTAGGGCCCAATCCATTGGCCTTAGTCTCTCTTGTGTATTCATGATTATTTTATGTCATTGTAGCTAGATTTCTTTATGAGTTTTTAGCTAGTTTACTTACATTTCAATTCATTGTTTTTAATTTTCTTCCATTTGTGTTTTGATGTAGTTATTATTTCATAAATGTTGGTGGAATAACTAATAAACTTAGAAAACTATGTGTCAAGCCTCCCTCTCTCATCTCTTTCATTAAAGCTTGAGGAGGGTAGACCTTTCCCACAGGAAAAAATTTCTCTTTAGTTTATGATTTCTTGGAAAGAATATTTAGGTTGTTGTAATGTCATGAACATGTATAGAATATTGATTTAGATTTCTACTTGAATGCTAAAGTAGGTTTTATTTCCAAACTCAACTCATCTTTTCCATTTCCTTCATCATGAAGTTCCCAATGTTTATTACATGAACAAGTAGTTATGTTGTAGGTTCAAGTAGCACAACAAAGGAGAACTTCACCATCACCCTTAGCTTCATTTCTCACCCATCATCAGCCTTCTTTCCATCAAATCACCATCAACCTTGTTTTACAAATTTCTCACCTTCACATCGTGAGCAACCCTAGAAGTGAGAGACATGATTTTAAAGAGGTTCTAAGCTTGGCCACCTTAAATTCATCCAAACACACCTTCAATCCACCTCCCTTATGCTTTTCTCCACCATTTTTGGCCTCATATTTCCCTCAGACTATTTCCTGTAGCAATTGAGGACTTTCCTATAGCACTACATGAAACCTGTAGCAACACCTATAACATCACCAGTGCGACTCTCCTTAAGCCCAAAAACCATCATCTACCTCATCCATACTTGCCAAAACCACCCAGACACCTTCATCCTTGCACCCATGAGTTCAAGCCCTTCCTAAACCACCTTAGTGCTTTCTCCTCCTTGCTTCAAAACAATCCATTTACAAGAATAATTAGGTGACAATTAGATGCATGAGTAAAACCATGGTAGTTAAAACATGAAGTAGACAGAGTGCGTTAAGCCATTTGGCCCAACAATGTGTGATTATGCTAGTCTTATTTCTGCAATTTCAATTCAACAATTTGCTTCATGAAATATTCCTAGTTTGCTTCCATTTATTTCCATAGCTTAATTTTGTATATTTCTTTCATTGTAGAGTAGCTAGATGTACTTTCTTGTTGTATAATATTTATTTTATTGCTGATAGAGTAATTTATTTGAATCACTTGTAGCCCTAGGTTTAAATTCGAAAGTGTGATAGACTTCCTTAAGAAACCCTAGAAATAGCACCCTTTCGTAGGACTCATAAGAGGATGACATGAGTAGAATGCATCTGCTATGTTTATAGCACTATCACCTCCAAGTTTTTACAAACCTCGAGTTGATGAAGTAAATTATAGTAGCCTCTGGAAGTTGTAGCATTCTTGGTGCAATACCAGGGCTCACCACATGCCTTTCTTCAAACCATCCATCTTAGCTTCCATTTCATTTTTTGTTACTTTTTGCAAGAGGGAAATTTTTTGCCCTTGGTCTCGTAACTTTGATATATCATGTTGCACTTCTTCCTCTTCATGCGTCATATTAGAGCTTTCTGAGGGATTAATGGGTGTGGAATTATTTTTGGGAGGAATTTTAGAACTCAATAATAATCTCTATGCTTCAATATTCCCTTGGAATCACTTCAAACTGATTTTTCAAACAAAATGGTTAACGGCCTGGTTGACCCCACTTGCACCAACGAAGCTGCACACTTAAAAAAGAAAATATACGGAGAAAGCCACTGAGAAACCTACAGATATAGTGACAAAAATAGTTACAGAGAAAACTACAGAGATAGAACAAACCCCTACTACAACCGCAGAAAACGTTGACACAACAACTGTGCTCGAGAAAAATGGCTCTGCGCCTAAAGAAACTAGAGAAGTTAAGACATCCAAAGGCACTCAGCGCGGCTCTCAGGCTCTTGGCGGATCGTGTAAAAAGTAAAAAGTATTTAAGAAAGAAGGGTAGGAGGTCCTGACACTCACAAAGGATGACGTTGGACAACACCTTGAAGATCATTCAGCAGACTCAACGTAGTGTAGAGATGGTTGCTAAAGGGCCTACTACCAAAAATATGGTTCAAAAAGTGTAGAGTGCAACAACGTAGAGTCTCGAGTTAGTACTCCCTCTCCAAACTTCTTTCAAGGCACTTCAGGGTATGACTAAGGAGCCAACACCTCAGCGACTCGGGACGAGTCACATGTTTGTGTTGGGGGCTTGTTGGAGCGGGGTCCCCTAAGGCACAATTTCCAAAGAAATATTTTGTATGATTTTGCATGTGCGCACTGCGCAAATAGAGTCAAGGGGATTTGGGGTGGGTAAAAGTCCCCAATTTCGATGTAAATGGGCTTACATGTCAACTACAGGCCTCAAAGCATGGTTTGAGACCATAGTTTCTGTGTGCTAGGTGTATATAAATAGATAGAATGTGTCTAAGCTAAGTAGTTAAGTCTAAGTTCATGATATTGATGTTTTGATAAATTTATCCATTTGTAAGGGTTTTTGGGTTGGGTTGCAAGGCTCCTGCTGGCTGTGTGCGGAGACCTAGTCCTGGCTGTGTGCAGACTTCATTGGCTGTATGCATGGAAGGGTTTGTAAGTGTTTTGAATGGAACAATTTATGTATTGATAGCGAGATCTGAAAGATAATAGAAGGACTGTTTTGGTGAAGTTTATTGTGTTATTCATTCGAATTGTGTTCCATTTATGCTCTGTTAAGATCGCATTATCTGTTTATTGCGCAAAATATTTCTGATATAAATATGATTGATTATTGATGGTTAATATATCTATTTGAGTGTTTGTATTGATTAATATATGGATTGGGTTTTGTTCAGTTCTATCCCATTTATCTGTGCTGAGGCGAACATCAATTCTGTGTTATTCTATTAATGACCTCACATTCTTGTTAAGTCTATTATATATTTTTCGGGCATCTGTATAAGTTCACATTGGGTTTTGTTGAGGACCACTTCATTAATTTCTCTCATAGGGTGCGGAAACCTGGTTCCAACACCCCCAGAATGCTTCGGGTGAGACTTTGGTCTCCGCAAGTAGATCGCTGCTGAAAGGGCCAGTAGTTGGAGGGTTTGTTGGTTTATCCATAAACTCTGAACCTGGGTCAGGACCCTTCAAGGCAACACCACCTCACCAAAACCTAACCTCAAATATGTATCAGTAGTGTCACACCCTAGCCCTCAACCAAATCTCAGCTCCTACTGTACATTTATTGAAGGGGGCAGATTGATTCCTCAGAAGTTTACAGTACCTTTATTCTATCAATTGGAAGAGGAGAGGGAACACACTCATCATTGGATGAAGATTGTTATAATCAAAGGTATGCATGACATAGGGTTCATGGAGGAAAAAATGTCTGAGTTGGGAAGGGATTTACCTGATGCTAGGCTCAGAGAATCCATGTTGAAAGAGCAGCTTTAGAAGGCCCAAGTAAAGAGTAAAAAATTGAAGGATCGG
This sequence comes from Pinus albicaulis, assembly GCA_034641835.2. NCBI lineage: Eukaryota > Viridiplantae > Streptophyta > Pinopsida > Pinales > Pinaceae > Pinus > Pinus albicaulis. The sequence goes on along the minus strand of CM076577.1, from coordinate 1,117,139,031 downwards.
CTTCAGAAAAAAGGAAAACAAATAGCCATAATGGCAGATTTGTGCATGGAGGTCATCCAACATAGATACCCATAAAATTACTATGAAATCTAACTAAAAGAACAGTGGCTCCTATTTCAAATCAGAACACTAGCCTCTCATGGATCCTTACCCTTTAAAAAATGCAAAAAATTCATTGACTTTTGCAACCATTCAAGTATGGCAGATAAGGAAAAAATGGTAGAATTATACATGCACAATTTTGTGTTGACAGACTTGAACATTTGGGACCCTAATCCTAGAATGAGAGACATCCATTTAATGGCATTAGCCTCTCGAATGCTTAATGAGGAAGCCAGAGCACAAGAAGTAAGAGGGGTTATGAGGAGAGAAAACAGGGAGCCTCTACACATTAGGGAAGAACTATTCAACCCTAGGGGATTCATCAAAAACAATCTCAAGATAGAAAAGGATGTTGCACTTGTAGAAAATTACCTCAGCACACAAGCTCAAGCCATGGCTAATTTTGATGATGTTTCTAGGTTGTTAGGAGATGAATGCATAATGTCTAGTCAAAGGATATGGAATATCCTCCCTCATAGTCTTAGAAACCTGGAATACCACACACCAAAGAGATTGAGAGGTGCCCTAGAAAGAGCACCACTATACAAGAGGGCCATGCAGGCTAGGAACATTCAGTGGCTTGGTTTGAAACTCAGTCCACCCTTATTGCGGGGACTGAGTGATGGAAAAAACCAAGATGAGAAGAACAAAGAATGGGAGGAATAATGATGGCTTTTATCCTTCGAAAGGGACTCCCACACTTGTTCCTTGGGAAGTTAGAGGATCCATTAAAGCTTTGAAAGAAATGCAGAAGGAGGACTAAGTTGCTCAGAGGATGAGCTACCATAAGGTAGGGGGGTGATGATGAGCTCCATCATTAGGTATAATTGGAGGGGTTAATTGTCACCTTTTAGCCTTATTAAGTCTCTATTTCTCACATTTAAATTATATTATGGTCTTATGTTGCTAGTGTAGATGGTGATTAAGGCTTATCATACTTCAAATTCCTAACATGAGTTAAATGCAAGATAATCATAAAGATATTGCACTTTTGATGAAGATTATGTAACTAAATCTTGGAGTAGACAACAAGGAGATATTCTAGGGTGATTTCCCACCTCCTTAACTCCCAAAGGCAGCCAAGGGATCCTCAAGATTCCCTCCAACAACTCGAAGTCAAAGGAATCCAAGCAAGTGGGAGATCAAGTGCACCAAAGCTCCACTTTTCTTCAAGTCAAAGTAGACACATCACTTAATTTTTAGGGAGTTGTTGGTAGCTACACTCTAGGTTAAATAGGGTTGAGCAAGAGCTCATTAGGATTCGAACTTTGAAGGAAGCTAATAGACTCTTAGTTCTTGTAATAGGTTTTTGTGACTTTCATGATTATGTAATGAGACTATTTTCTAAAATAATATGAGTATTCATATTGTCCTTCACTGATTTATTTCAGAGGGCTAGGCTTGTGGGTTAGGGCCTAATCCATTGGCCTTAGTCTCTCTTGTGTATTCATGATTATTTTATGTCATTGTACCTAGCTTTCTTTATGAGTTTTTAGCTAGTTTACTTACATTTCAATTCATTGTTTTTAATTTTCTTCCATTTGTCTTTTGTTGTAGTTAATATTTCATAAATGTTGGTGGAATAACTAATAAACTCAGAAAAATGTGTGTCAAGCCTCCTTCGCTCATCTCTGTCATTAGAGCTTGAGGAGAGAAAACCTTCCCCACAGGAAACATTTTCTCTTTAGTTTATGATTTCTTGGAAATAATATTAAGTTGTTATAGTGTCATGAACATGTATAGAATATTGATCTAGATTTCTGTTTGAATGCTAAAGTAGGTTTTATTTCCAAATTCAACTCATCTTTTCCATTTCCTTCATCATGAATTTCCCAACATTTATTACATGAACAAATAGTTTTGTTGTAGGTTCAAGTAGGACAGCAAAGGAGAACTTCACCATCACCCTTAGCTTCATTTCTCACCCATCATCAACCTTCTTTCCATCAAATCGCCATCAACCTTGTTTTTCAAATTTTTCACCTTCACATCGTGAGAAACCCTAGAAGTGAGAGACATGATTCTAAAGAGGTTCTAAGCTTGGCCACCTTACATTCATCCAAAAACACCTTCACTCCACCTCCCTTATGCTTTTCTCCACCATTTTTGGCCTCATATTGCCCTCAAAGTATTTCCTGTAGTAATTCAGGACTTTCCTGTAGCACTACAGGAAACCTGTAGCAACACCTGTAACATAACTAGTGGGACTCTCCTTAAGCCCAAAAACCATAATCTACCTCATCCATACCTACCAAAACCACCCAGATACCTTCATCCTTGCACCCATGAGTTCAAGCCCTTCCTAAACCACCTTAGTGCTTTCTCCTCCTTGCTTCAAAACAATACATTTACAAGAATAATTAGGTGATGATTAGATGCTTGAGTAAAACCATGGTAGTTAAAACATGAAGTAGACAGAGTGTGTTAAGCCATTTGGCCCAAAAATGTGTGATTATGTTAGTCTTATTTCTGCAATTTTAATTCAACAATTTGCTTCATGAAATATTCATAGTTTTCTTCCATTTCTTTCCATAAATTAATTTTGTATATTTATTTCATTGCAGAGTAGCTAGATGTACTTTCTTGTTGTAGAATATTTCTTTGATTGCTGATAGAGTAATTGATTTGAATCACTTGTAGCCCTATGTTTAAATTCGAAAGTGTGATAGACTTCCTTAAGAAACCCTAGAAATAGCACCCTTTCGTAGGACTCATAAGAGGATGACATGAGTAGAATGCATCTGCTATGTATATAGCACTGTCACCTCCAAGTTTGTACGAACCCCGAGTTGATAAAGTAAAGTATAGTAGCCTTTGGTAGCTGCAGCATTGTTGGTGCAATACCAGGGCTCACCACATGCCTTTCTTCAAACCATCCATCTTAGCTTCCATTTCATTTTTTGTTACTTTTTTCAAGAGTGAAATTTTTTGCACTTGGTCTCGTAACTTTGATATATCATGTTGCACTTCTTCCTCTTCATGTGTCATATTAGAGATTTTTGAGGGATTAATGGGTGTGGAATTATTTTTGGGAGGAATTTTAGAACTCAATAATGATATATATATGCTTCAATATTCCCTTGGAATCACTTCAAACTGATTTTTGAAACATAAGTTATGCAATTTTTTTAAAAATACACACCTTTTTCTTGCTTTTAGGAACTCGATATTGAAACGGTTGTAACTTTGTAATTTCAGATCTCCAAGATCTAAATTTCGGTCTTGTGGTATCTCCATGAGTCTTTTTTCCAATGCCATAGGTCATACCTAATTTGGATTCTTCAAGATAAATTTATGCCCAATCTCCCACAATGACCTAATTATGGGTTGGTTTAGCAGAGTGAACTTTCATCGCATGCCACATGTTACTGTTTTGACTTTTGAATCTGAAATAAATACACAAGCAACTACAATCTATGAAATTTCCGTCACTTTTTACAGAATTCCAATCTGATGCCTGAAATGAAAGTTATGAATATTTTCCCTCGGCCACCTGTTTGAGATGAAATTATGGAGCATGCAAAAACCCTAAATTCCTCAGATCATATATCCTAAAATATAGTGAATCAAGATCTGAAATATTTACATGAAGTTCCTCAGGATTTTGGGTCAAATGGGTTTTTTTTCATATTTTGAACCTTCGTAAAAAAAAAGTTATAGCGAAAATTTCAAGATTATCTATTTGCAGTAGTGAAACCCTAGAATCCAAAGCTATGATACCAAATGTTAAGCAACTAGGTCAGAAAATAGAAGAAAAGGTAGATCAACGACTTAGAAATCAGCCTCTTTGAGGGGGAAACCTCCTTTACACTACATAAATGGAAATTCTTGGATGATACAAATGAAAAAACCTCCTTTCTATATATAGGATTCCAATGGGTCACCACAATATAATCCTAGCCGACATAACAATAACAATGTAAGGGCACAACAATACCTATAGTGGGCTTCTATGGGGCACAATAATAACAATATGGGGACTACATGGGCACAACAATAAAAATAAGGGGGTTATACTAACAATAAAAATGTGGGGATACACTAGTATTATAGGGACCTAGAATTTACGCACAATATACCACAACTCATTTAATCGTGCTACATTCCTTCACATCAAGTGGCATTTGAATATATAACCAACGATCAACCAAGCTAACTAAGAATACTTTGGGTATTTAACATGGTAGAATCAACTGGAATGACAACACGATATTAACATGGGAAAAAACCAAGGGATAAGGTCATGGTTTTGAGGCCTTGTATGGTTTTCCATGCTTTGGAATGTAGATGTAGGTTGTCCATGTGGAATCTAAGCTGCAAACGTGGATTATCCATGCAAAATATGTATTGCAGATGTTGGATGGCCATTTCTAAGTGGTGTCAGTTCCTAAATAATCCAAGATCTTCTTCATGCCTCATCCAACTTTCAAATGATAGTCAAAACTATCCTATCCCAGGTTGACATCAATATTAGCATAATTCCAACATGTTACTCAAATATAGTTATCCTGGCCATCCGTGGTCAACCATAGTTAATTATTTCAACCATGTCCACCCATGATTTACCATGGCCAAATTTGGTCGACATGTTCATTCGTGGTCAACCATAGACAAGAGGTCAGCCACAACAAACTTTTTCATACATTCTTACATTACATGGACATTATATGCAACAAAATTAACTCTTATCAGACATGTTCAAGTGGTCTACATGATCAACCATGGTAAAAGATGATAAACCATAGTCAATCATCTATAGTTAAACATTAAAAACCATGTTCACCACAATGAACCATAGGTGATCATAGTCAACCATGGTCATATAAGCTTAACAAAGGTCAAACATAGTCAACAAGTTCAACTATAGTCAACCATGCTCAAACCAACTCAACTATAGTCAACATGGTCACCATGGCTATACATACTTTACTTGTTCAACCTTCATGGTCAACATGTTTATTTTTTATCAACCATAAATAACCATAGACAACATGGTATGAACTTGGTTAAATGATGCTTAGTGATGGTTAACATAGTTAACATAATTTGAACCATGGTCAACCATGGTTGGGTGGTTGACATGGTCAACCATAGTCATTTATAGTTCAATGATTACAACCATGGTTAACGATTTTCACTCATGGTCATCCATAGTTAACCATAGTCAACCTTTATCAAACAAGGTTAGCCATGGCCATACACGCTCAACCATGGTCACCATGGTCAACACATAGTCATCAAGTTAAATATGGTCAACATGGTCATCTTTAGTCTGCCATAATTTATCATCTACATCCTTGGTCAACCATGCTAATCATGCTTAGAACCATGGTAATCATGGTCTACCATGATTGACCATGGTCAACCATGATTGATCATGGCCAACTAAGGTCAACCATGGTAAACCAAAGCTAGTCTCGGTCAACCAGTCTACCTTGATCAACCATGGTCAACCTCATCAATATTGTTCAAACATTATTGTAACATTAGAGTAACATTAACATTAATGTAACATCAACCATGGTTGACGATGGCCAACCATGATCAAAATTAATGTAACATTATTATATTAATGTAACATAAATACATTGGTATATTAATGGTTGACCATAGTTAACCTTAATCAACTCTCTTCAACCTTATTCAACCTCATCAACCACCAAAAACCCTTGGTAACCATGGCCAATCATTTTCAAGCATGGTTAACCCTTGAAAACCATTTTTAACCATAGACAGCCGACATGAACCATATTTTTCCATGGTATGTGAATTTTCCTCCTGGTGGAGATCTTCGGAACAAGGTATTATGATAGTAAAATGAAGATCATATGCCAAAGTTGTGACCCCGAGAAGTTGAAGGTTCAAATTACACATTTATACAAACACTTTGTGTACATATTACTCTATAGGTCATAAATGCATATCTGAACATAGGGGTTTGATACTTATTTGAAAATAATCAAGAAGGTCTAATTCCCTCTCATAATAGCTGCCATATCATTTATTAGATCATGCATTCAATAGCCAATCATCTACCAATCAAAACATGATAAGAGTCATAACTAGAATTTGTCGTGAAACCGTGCTTATAACCATCATATAACCAGAACAATAAAAATGATAGAAAAACCATTGAAGCCACATAATAACAAGTATGTTTACTCAGAATATAAGAGGAAATAACTCTTATTAACATATGAAAAATCCAACCAAGTCTGGGACTTCTACGTACCACCTAACCATAGACTACGATGAACCAAATCTCTCTTTCAGTCAATCACCCCTGTGCCATATTCCAAGTATGAATGTGGGATATCATGGAATAAACCAAGAAAATCCAAACCACAGCTTCCAGAGGCCAAACCACCTCAGCCCTCAACCAGTGATTCCACCTCATGGTCAAAAATGACTAACATCAATAGATCGATCTCTACCCAAGTTATCTAAGGCTCCAGAGAATTTGTTCCAACCCATCTCCAGGACTAATAACTTAACCCACAACTACCGCACGTCTCCAAAGAATTTGTCCTGTTAGCACCCTGTAATTAGCAAGATTGGAAAAATTCCAACTGCAAGGAGAACATTATTTCGACCACTTTGGGATTCTAGGATCTAGCCCTCCTGAATCCAGAGAGGGATATCTCCAATAAGTGCAAAGATTGGATTTGTCTTTGAAGTTCGGGTAATGATATTAGGATAGTTATGAAGGCCGAGGGTTTTTTTTTTTTTTTGGATGGTTGAGCATGATTATTGTTGAGGGAAAGTCCTAAATGGAAAGAGTTTCAAAGGTGAGAAGTTGCAAGCAATCAGAGTAAGCTTTGGCCAAAAAGATAGATAATTGCAGGTTTTAGTCCACTGGGCTATGGAGTCATAATAGGGTTTAATTGAAACAACAAGGGGCAAGAGTGGTCCACGGGCCAAGTCATCTATGTCTAAGGATCTCTTTAAATTTTGATTTATGGAATGAAATGATACAACAAGAAGGGGAATTTAAACAAATGAAGAACAAAGAGAAGCCCAAGATCTAGTAAGTACTTTGAAACTAGCCAGCTTTTGACATACACTTAAGAAGGACATGAAAGTAAACTAGGATCTAGTAAGTACTTCGAAACTAGCCAGCCTTTGATACACTTTCAATAGAAAACATTTTAAAACAAAGGGAAACTTGAAGGCAACTGTTGGAGAAGAAACTAGCAAGCCTGGCTCAACACAAATCCTCTCCTAGCTCTGCTTTACTTGGTAACTTTCAAGACAAACACAAAGATAACAAAGAATGGTCTAAGATCTGGTAAGTACTTTGAAACTAGCCAGCTTTCAACACATTCCAAGGGAAACTTTCAGACAGTCTTTGGGGATAAAACTAGGACCAGGGCACACCATATCTTCCTTAGTTTCTCTCTACTTAACTTGAATTGAAAATAACATTCAAGAACAATATTTAGCTAAGATAGGAGGACGAGGGAACGCCAGCATTCGTACTGCTTAAACTGAATTAAATCATTCCTAAACAACACAATTTAGAAGAAAACATTTAGATAAAGCTTATCAGTTAGAGAAGGGTACTAATATACAATAGGTCCTAACTCTATGCATGATGTTCTTTATAAGAGAAGATTCAACAAAGTGAAAACAAAAATAAAATAACAATTCACAATAAGAAATAACATCACCGTCGACATAGACCAGGATCCCATAAATCAGCTTGTATTGATGCTCCAAACCAGTTACAGCTTTAAGTCCAGTGTTTCAGTTTAGCAATCATCTACACTTCCCAGACTAACTTATCTATCACAAGAAGAGCTTCAAGAGCCAGTGAACACTATTTACAAGTAGGAGTTTCAAGCTCAAGCGTATTTCAAAGTTCTGCAACCAACAATTTCTCATCTTCTACAGAAGTATTTATAGAAGAACGAGGAGGTGAGATGTGATAAAAGATCTCCCAAGATAATTAATATAGTCTTAATGTCTTCTCGGCCTTTGAGGGGCTCGATGAAGAAGCTTACATATGTGTCTTCTGTATTAAGTGTTTTACATTTAAGATTAAGCTCAGTCAGAGCTTTTGTTGACTTTTGAGGCTCTGTGTCATGTTGTAATAACTCTGCTGATATTTTTTCATTAAGTTTTTTGGCAGAATTAACTCTCTGGCTGCACTGAGGCAAATATTTTATTTTGATCAATAACTTCGACCTCTGTTTGAATTATTGTGGCTACAGGTGGCACTGTGGTAGCTGAGAGGACTCAATTTGCCTCTGTTGTGGCGGTGGAAGCCTTTCTGTCTAATAGATCTTTTGATTTTCCTTTAATTCTATTTTAATTTGGAGGATTAGGCTTTTGATAATCAATCTTAGCTGTAATCCCCACAAAATTGTCTTCAATCTTTTGTTTCTGCTGTGGTAGGTCTTCAACACTGATACTCTCTTGTTTTATTTATTTTTCCGTGTCTTTTTGATGTGCAAGGTCGCGCAGGGCTCATGTGGCATCAATGCCCATGAAGCATCGATGAAACGTGGAGTAGAGCCTTTGTAGTCCTTTCCCTTTGATAACCGAAAGGCCAGAGGATCATCACCCTCGGCTTTCTTTTCCTTTATATTATGGGAAAAACATTTGAAATCTGCAAAATAAACAAAACATTATGAAATCCTGCGTTTTTTGGGGAAAAACTACTTCAGAGGGTGTGGGGGGAGCGTGGCTGTTGGATGGCATCATCCAATGGTTGGGATCATTTTTAGAGGAGGTCAAAAGAGAGCGGAGGGAGAATTTAAGTCAGATTCGTCAATCACACAGAGATCGACGGTTGGGATTAAATGGGAGGATCATAATGCAAATAGTCACATTATGGAAAATAGAATAAAAATGCAAGGAAATAAGGTTAAAACCCTTTGGTGGAGAAAATGTATTTGAAATGATATTTGGGGTTTCGCAAATGATCATGAGTCGTTGGATTAGATCCGGCCACACGATCAACGGCGGAGATCTGCATTAAAACCCTTTGGAATAGGCAAAGGGTGATGGTGTATGGCTTGATCAAATCTGGGCCGTCGATTTACAAAGATCAACGGTCGGGGAGCACGCACGAAATCACAATAGAAATGGGGAAGGTGGTTTTGGGAGGAAAAACCACTGTTTTCGCGTGAGAAATGGGCGGGGAGGTGGTTATGCCTTTTGGAACGCAATATGCATTCCCGCCTGACACGTGGCATTAGAAAACCACTTACATCGCGTAATTTTAAAAAATTATCGCCCGCGCTCAAAGTTACGCGACTTGCGATGTGGGCCGTCGAATCTGGGGTCTCAGATCTGATGGTGGAGAATGAGCATGAATTTGGGAAGATGCGCGGGGGGAAAGAGAATGGGTGGTTTTATTATGGACCTTCTGATTGAAATATCGATGGCGGAGATCGAATTTTACAGAGGGAAGGACCCACAAGAGGTAGGCCCTGTCGGGTTAATATAAGCCGTTGGATGTACGGGATCAACGGCGGAGATTTGATCTGGGTTTTAAACAGAAATAACACAAAGTGGAGAACTGTGTTAATGGGGGCCGTTGATCTGCAAAGATTAATGGCTGGGACTTGGCCACGAAACATTATGAAGCGGGGTGCATGAAGTTAACCCAAAGTCGTGATGTGTGATCTGGACCGTCTGATCTGGACATGTGAACGGTCCAGATGCAATCGAAACTTCTCAATTGGCGGGGTGATGGACATGGGGGGCGTCGAAGCAATTGAGAGCTGGCCGTTGATCTGAGGATCAGATCAACAGTGGGAGTGAATCAGAGGGATGGCCAATCGGAGGTGGGGAATGATTTATGTGCCCAGTGAAAAACTTCCAATGCGATACAATGCTGGCCATCGGATCATCTTGGATCAACAGTGGATATTACTTTAAAGCTTGCAATGGCAGAAACCCTTCAATTTTTAACAAAACCCAAATTTTAATGAAACACAAAGGTTTCGGGGCGTGTTTATATATATGTAATGTATCGTACCCGTCTGCGGGGCCATGGGTTTATGGAGTGCGATAGGTCCAGGGCTGTATATATATGGGGGCCAATTGCGATCGGAAGGTCGGGCCTTGGTATTTTTTATCTAACCATTTGGAAAATCTCTGATGCAAGATTATATTGACCGTATGATCTGGAAAAGATCAACGATTCCTTAATTTAAAAACATGAACCGACGCGTTTAGTGAAAAACATAGGAAAATGGGTTTTTGTGAATATATAAAGGAAAAATATGATCGGACAGGGTTTATTCATGATTTGGAGCGCCCGATTGCGGGCCTTTGGTCTTGTGAAGCGACAAAAGAACCGGGGCTCATATATAACAGAGCTAATCGCATTGGAGGTTTTTATAAAAGCCAAAGACTTGCGCTCGCCGATTACTTCCGATGCGATAAGCGCTTGGGACCCTTAGCACTTGGTTCCAGCGCTGGGGCACATGGAGGGGAAGTGGTTTAAGATTTTGGCCCAAGGGGGCTTAAACCCACAGTCAAAAACACATATTTTTATGAAATTTTTCAAAACTTTTGATGGATTTGGGGGTTTCGGTATAGTTTAAAAATGAGTTTTAAACTAGGTAAAAATTATTTTCATGAATGGAAGAAGGAGAATCATGAAAATAGAAGGAATTTTATCAGAAAGAAAAGGGTAAAAATGGAGGTTAGTTTTGAAGTGGAGGGACGGTAAAAATGGATGTTGCAGCAGTCTTTTCTATATGAAATCAGCAGAATTTCAGAGTGTGAAATGGAAACAACAGTGAAGATTTGAACAGAGGGCAGGAAGCTTTCATAAGGCTTCAAGAGAGAACAATTTTGCAATAAAACTTGTTTCTTGAAGGCTTCAAAAATGTTTTAGCCAGCATTTGATATAACAAATTTTATAGCTGGCTAACAGTGGCTCCACTTGGGGATGGTGCCTTCTTGAAGGCATCAAGAACTTCAGACTTGCATTCTCTGGGAGGCTAATCAATGCCTTATCCATTGGGTTTCCTTTATTTCCATGGATGATCTTCTTTTTCTCTGAAAACATATTAGCATCCATAAAAAACAATGGATCTTTCATCAACAAGCTTTCTACCTACCCAATCCTATTGATCTAACATTTTTTCTTCATTAGAGTACACTTGGATTGGAAAACTCCTTTCACAACATTTTATTCTTTTGAAAGCATAAAACTGATCTAATTCTACTCCTTATTTCTCCATCAACTCAGATTAATCAGTTGAGTCCATATGTTTCTCTACCTAATCTACTAATTTGTTAGGATTAAATAGTCTAACAGATTTTTATTTCTCTAAATTCTACAACAGAAATTTGAAAGCATACAAGTCAGGTTTGAACAGTCTAACTTGAAGCTGATCTATGGCATAAAAAACAAGCTGCACATAGACATTATTTTACAGAAAATTAAATCGAAAATGGAAGGCTTAAGATCTGAAAATTTAAAGCCATTCCTTCATCTTTTTACAGCTCTGTTTTTACTTCTTTGTTTGAGATGTTCCTTCTTTGTCTGTCTGGTTCAGATTTTGAGCTGATTTGAACCAGATTTGCCTTTGTTTTGACTCAGAATTTGAACAGATTTGAGTCATTCTTCCTTGGAAAATTAGGTTCAGATTTTGAGCATGTTTGAACCTTTAATTTCTAGCCTAATCTACCCACTGATAATCCAAGATTAAACAGTTTGGAAAATCAAATTTACTATCCTATCAGCCGTAAATTTAAAACTAATTAGTGATGATTAGGCTATATGACTAACTAGAAGTGTGTTTTTCAGGAGTGGCATTTAAGCTTGCCCACTTTCAGATTTGTTTCTCTTTTTGTTGATATGGGGCTGTACCTTTATTGTTTTTACAATCTGCCCTCTTTTCTTTCTTTTATTGTTTTTGTATTTTGTATTTTTCTAAATTTGAATGCAATGGTGGGTGAAATATTTATAATGAGAAAAAGATAAAAAGGCTTTCAGAACATGACATGGATCAAGAGAAGTAATGCTTAAGCATCCTGCCATTGACAGGACCCCCAAACAATTCAGTACCATTCAACTCTTGTAAGAAAAATGCATTATTACCAGAAGTTGAATGAATGAAATAAGGGCCAAGCCATAAGTTGTCAAATTTTCCATGCTTGCCCTTTTCCTCTCTCCTTGAGTCTCACTTTAAAACTTTGTCCCCAACATTAAAATTGCTAGACTTTTTTCTTCTGTCAAAAAGCTTTTTAATGTTGTCTTGCTTTTGTAATGCTTTGTTATAAACCTCCTCTTTGGTTTGCTGAAGGTGAACAGTCTGATTTATCCTTCTGATCATGTCATTGCCTTTAGTTTGCTACTCTTGAGTCAACTTCATAACTGGTACACCAAGTCTGGTTGGAAAAACTGCATCTGTACCATACACAAGCTGGAAGGGTGACATACCAATAGATTTCTTCAAATTCAATCTGTCAACCCAAAGTACATGAACTAGCTTTGTGTGCCAAGAATTTTTGTTGTCCTCCAATAGTTTCTTGATTATGTTCACCAAAATCTTGTTTGAGGATTCTGCAAGTCCATTACCTTGAGGGTAATAGGCCGTGGAATTCCCCAATGTTATCTGATATCTGTGACGAAATTCAACCATCTTTTTTGATCCAAATGTTGTTGCATTATCAGTGATGATTCTGGTAGGACAGCCAAATCTAGAGAGAATATTAGTCTCTATGAATTTTATAATGACAGAATCATTGGCTTGCCTACAAGGAATGGCTTCTATCCATTTGGTGAAGTAATTTGTGGCAGTGAGAATCCATATATGCTAAGCAGAAGATGGTGGATGGATTTCACCTATGAATTCAAGCCCCCATTGTTGAAAAGGAGCTTCAACAGTGATTGGATGTAGAGGTAGGGGTAGCAGTTTTCTTTTCCCTTCAAACAGTTGGCATTTATGGCAGGAAATGATCATTTTATGGATGTCTGGAAAGAGAGTAGGCTAATAGAAACCAGCCCTTAAGATTTTTTTGGCTGTGGTCTTCCAGTATAAATGGCCTCCACACTCTCCCTCATGAAATTTGTGCTTAACCTTCTCTGCATCAAACTCAGGCAAACATTTAAGCAATATACCACTTGAATTTTTCCAATAAAGACATCTATCTATAATGCAATAGTTTACAGCTTTTGACTTGAAAAACCTTTCCTTTGTCTTTGTCAAACCAGGAGGTGTATTTAAATTAAGCAAAACATAAATAATATCAGCATACCAAGGAGAATTCATAAACTGGTCTTCAACAATGGGAGTTGAGAATTCTTCTCGGTCATCTAAAGCATTAATCATATTAATATCCAGAACTTCAAAATTTGATTCATCCATTAACCTCGCTAGACCTTGGCCTTTGATGAGTTTAGTGGGTTTTATTTCTAAATCATATTTAAGAATAACCAAAATCCACTTACCTCTCTTACCATCTGGGTCCTGTGTTAGAATGTCTTTCACAACTGAATTTGGGACAAAGGAAATGGTGTGTGAGTGTAAGATGTATACTCTGAAGTCTTTCAAAGCCTTAACCAAAGAAAAGGCTTGCTTTTCCATAATGTTATACTTCAGAGGGGCATACCTCAAAGCCTTACTAAAGAATGCAATAGGCTGCTCTTGTCCTTGTGGATTTTTCTGTAAAAGGACAACATCTATTATATGTTCTGATGCAAATGAAAAAATACAAAAATCTTTTGAAAAAACAAGACTTATTAGAACCAGTGTTTTGGTTAACGCATGTTTCACCAGCTCAAAGGACTTCTTTGCTTCCAAGGTCCATTTTACCCCTTGCTCCTTCTTCAACATGTTTGTTATATTCCTCAGGAGCTCAGCTAAGTTGGGTATGAACCTTCTCAAAAAGTTAATCTTTCCAATGAAAGACTGCAACTCCTTGATGTTTCGAGGATGAGAGATTTGCAATATGGCCTCAATCCTCTTTGGATCTATCTTTATACCCTCCTCAGAAATAATGTGCCCAAGAAGTTTACCTTCTTGGAGACTGAATAGTTTTTTCTTAGGGTTTAAAGATATTCCAAACTTTCTGCCTTTCTCAAAAAAATTTCTTAAATTTTCTAAGTGCTCTTCATCTGTCTTTGAAAACATAGTAACATCATCAAGGTATATAATGGTGAAGTAGCCCAGTTCTTCCGAGAATGCTATGTCCATGGTTCTCTGAAAAGTTGATCTAGCATTCATTAGACCAAAAGGCATTTTCACATACATGAAAGTGCCCCATGGTGTTGTAAAAGCTATCTTTAATTGATCATCAGTGTGGACTAAGATTTGATTATACCCTGGATAGCCATCAAGCAAAGAAATTCTTCTAGACCCTACCACCCTTTATAAAATATGATCCATCTTGGGAAAAGGGTAGTTGTCCTTCAATGAAGCTTTGTTTAAGTCTCTAAAGTATATACAAAGCCTGATATCTCCTGTTTTCTTCCTAACGGACACCAGATTAGACACCCACTCAGAATATCTAATAGGGACAATAATACTAGCTTCATACATTTTCTTAATCTCCTTCTCAACCAAAGGTAGCTGAACAGGGTTTATTCTGCACAACATCTGTTTGAATGGTTTTTGGTTTTCTTTGAGAGGGATTTTGTGCTGTATTATTTCAGTGTCATAGGATTTAAGATCTTCGTAACTCCATGCAAAAACATCAGAAAATTCTTTAAACAACTCTACGTATTTGAGTTTAATGTGAGCTGGTAAAGTCTTAGACAGTTTAATCATTTTCGGTTTAAGTTCACTGCCTATATTACACTCTTCCACTTCAGTCTCTACAGGTTCCAGTTTTGGCTTCTTAGCCACATTGTTAAAATCAAACAACTCTTCTAAATGGGCCAGACGCTTTGGAAAACTTTCATCATTAGACTACAGGGTTTCTAACTCCTCTGTTTCTAACTCTGCATTCAAATCTGTTTTGCTTTCAAGTTTTCCAGACAGTAGATTAATATTAACAAGTTCAGGTGGCGGTTCTTCTCCACCAAGGAAATTTTCTTCACTATTGCAGTCTGTTTCATAATTTGAATCTGAACTGTGAAGTTCAAATTCATTTCTGAATTGCATGAAGTCTTCTATTTGTTTGTCTTCGTCGAACACTTTCCAATATTTTTTGTTATCAGGAACGGCTGGTCTAAATTTTATCTGAGTTGTGCAGTCTTTGGTTTCATATGGCATTAAGCATGTTCTAGCTGCAAAGGCTAAACTATGGACCATGTTATTTCTTTTTCTTGGGAAAAAAATAAATTGGGACTCTTCAAACGTTTTTAAAAGATCCATGACATCATTTCGATAGGCCCCAAGTCTAGGGTGATTTGCGTTATACTCCCCATTGACTTGCCTAATAATTAGTTCTGAATCCCCATGTACATTGATTCTTTTGGCTCCTAGTTTTTCCAACAGATGTAAGCCTAAA
Source organism: Pinus albicaulis (assembly GCA_034641835.2). Lineage (NCBI taxonomy): Eukaryota > Viridiplantae > Streptophyta > Pinopsida > Pinales > Pinaceae > Pinus > Pinus albicaulis. The sequence continues at coordinate 1,117,123,506 of CM076577.1, read as the reverse complement.
AGCAGGGATTCGTACTCCGCTATGTTATTAGAACACTGAAAGTTTAATTTACAGGAAATACTTTCTGTGTGGTTGTTCTCAGTGTTGCAAATCCAGACACCTACACCAGCGTTAGTTCTAGTGCATGACCCATCAAAATACATACTCCACGGAGGAATATTTTTGGTTTCATCCATTTTTTCATTATCCTCTACAACTATCGTGCTTTTAGATTGTTCATGAGTGTCAGCACATAGTTTCGTTTGTTTTAATTCCTCTGATTTTTTGTTAGATTGAGGAACGTTTACTTGACTCTCAAGGTTAAAAAGAGACGGACCCACAATTTGTAGCTCAAGACCTGTGTTTGGTTTGCTAAAGTTTTCAAATACAAAAAACTGTTGTGACACTTCTGTGATGTTTTCCTCTTTTTCCCTGTCGGCCATTAATTCCATTAAAGTAACTTGTTCAGCAAGTGTTTCATCGTTAAAAAGAATAAAAGAAACAAGGCCTGTATTTACAGAATACAGAGGAGAGTTTTGAGGCCAATCTTGACTTGTAACTGTGTACTGCATATGGGATTCCCTGTAAAGTCTTCTTGTCTGATTGAAAACCGGGACAGTCGCATAGGTCATGTCCATCTGCATAGTTCCTTGTAACTTAGCCCCCCAAGATCTAGATAATAACATTCCATACTTTGGGGGCACATCAGCCACAACAATATCCATGATCAAACATTTGGCTGGAATCTGGGCTAGGTTAACACAGAGATATTTAATTAATCCTAAACATTTTACTCTGCTTGAGTCAAAGGAGTAAAGGTCTTTATAAGGTCTGGTGATTTCTAGACCCAGGCTCTCCATTACGGATTTTGGCATTAAATTATGGGAAGCCCCTGAGTCGTGCATAGCGTTATACAAAATCTTGTCATGAATGTTTAAACTCACATAAAAGGGAGGAACAGGTCCCTCTTGATACCTTCCTTCAATCTTTGGACCAAAAATAAGCTCTGGCTAGTCATCATTAAGATTGTCTGTGTCATTGTTCTCTTCTATATTTAAAGCCTTCAAAATTTGGGTCTTATATACATTTTGGGCAGCTAACTCAGAGAGAGGAACAGAGATTTTAATTTTGGAAATTTCCTGCTCCAAACTGAAAGGAATTTGATACTTTGAAGTACTTATCTCAGCCTTACTAGCTACCACTCTATCAACAACATCAGTTTGCTAATTTGTTCTATTTACATTTGTCAAAATAGTTTTAACAGGAGTACTAGCTGAAGAGTTAGCGCTGCTAAGGTCCGCACTTTGTTTCATATTGTTTTGAGTGCCTTTCTCTTTGCCTTTATCAGAATGTTGTGTAACCAGCTCCAAAAATAGAAGAAAAAAGATATCAACGCCTTAGAAATAAGCCACTTCAAGGGGGAAACCTCCAATACATTACATAAATGAACAATTCTTGGATGATTCAATTTACAAAACCTCCTTTCTATATATAGGAGTCCATGGGGCCATAATGTAATCCTAGTGGGCCACAATGTAATCCTAGCCAACCTAACAATAATAATTTAAGGGCACAATAATAACAAAATGGGGTTACAAGGGTACAATAATAACAATAAGGGGTTTACACTAACAATAATAAGGGGCTATACTAGTGATATAGGGACCTAACATGCCCCTCTCCTTCAAAAAAGTGTTGTCCTCAACACTTGAGTAGCTTCGGGTGCTTCTGTATAAAATTCTCATCCTCCCACGTAGAATCTTCAGTGGGTAAGTTCTTCCACTTGATGAGATACTCTGAAATTGATCGATTCCGTAGTTGTCGAGTTCTTTTTTCCATGACTGCTTCAGGTTCCAATATGATTTTCCCTTCTCCATCAAGTTCTGGAAATACTGTTTGAACTGGAAGATCTTCACCTATAACCTTCTTTAAGCATGAAACATGGAAAACTGGATGTACTCGCGAAGAAGCAGGAAGCTCCAATTTGTATGCCATAGTACCAATCTTTGCAACACCTTGTAAGGACCATAGTACTTTGGCGATAATTTATTATCCTTCTTTGCTTGCTTGAGGGACATTTGTTTGTATGGTTGTAGCCGTAAAAATACCCAATCTCCTACATCAAAACTTCTCTCGCTACGATGTTGATCTGCCTGTTGTTTCATTCTATTTTGTGCCAAATTCAGGTTATCCTTTAAGAGTTGGAGAACTTCTTGTTGATGCTCGATGTGATCTTCCACTGCTTGAACCTTCGAATTTTCCTTTAAAGATGATGTGATCGATGGTGGATGATATCCATAAAGTGCCATAAATGGGGTCATTTTTGCTGCAGTATGGAAGGAAGTGTTATACCACCATTCAGCGAGAGGTAACCACTTGACCCATTGTGTTTGTTTATCAGATACAAAACAACGAAGATATCCTTCCAAACATTTATTTACTATCTCTCTTTGACCATCAGATTGAGGATGATAAGATGAGCTATGAGCTAATTGAGTACCCAAACAAGAAAATAACTCCGTCCAAAAATTTCCCGTAAAAATGGGATCTCTGTCGCTCATAATAACCCTTGGGCTTCCATGTAGCTTTTGAATTCTGTCCACAAATGTAGTAGCAACTGTACTTGCTTTAAATGGATGAGATAATGCACAAAAGTGTGAATACTTGGTAAGTCTATCAACTACCACCATGATGACATTCTTGCCTTCGGACTTCGGTAAACCTGTGATAAAATCCATTGAAATCTCCTCCCAACGTTGACTTGGAATGGATAAAGGTTGTAGAAGTCCCTGGGTCTTAATTGTCTCCACTTTATTCTGCTGGCAAACCAAAAATTCTGCCACAAACTTTTGAATATCAGATTTAAGGCCATCCCAAAAAAATTCTTTCTTCACCCTGTGGTAAGTTTTTAAAAATCCTGAGTGTCCTCCTAAAGGGGAAGTGTGCAATTCCAAAAGAATCTTTTGTTTTAGTTGGGAATTCTTACAAAGATATAAGCGATCTTTGTACCATAAGGAATCATTTTTCCAACTAAATGTATCAGATGTACTAGGATCTTGCTGCAACTTTTGAATGAGTGTCCACACATCTTTGTCCTTCTTCCATTCATCTCTTGCTTCGGTTATCCAATCTGGTTGGATAGTAGAAATGGCACAAAGCAATGCTTCCACCTTTTCATTCTTTCTTGAGAGTGCATCTGCAACAACATTAAGCTTTCCTTTTTTGTAGATTATTTCAAAGTCATAACCCAACATCTTTGTGACCCATTTTTGCTGCTCTTCTGAAGATAGACTTTGTTCCAAAAAGTGTTTAAGACTATCATGATCAGTTTTTACCTTGAAGTGTCTTCCCATTAGGTAAGTTCTCCATTTCTTTAGTGCATGCAGTATTGCTAACATTTCCCTCTCATAAATAGGTTTCTGTAAATACTTTCCTTTGATTGGACGACTTTCAAAAGCAATGGGTCTTCCTTCCTGCATTAAAACTGCACCAATTCCATTTCCTGAGGCATCACATTCCACAATAAAGGTTTTTGTGAAGTCCGGCGTAGCTAAGACCGGTGCTAGGCACATTGCCTCTTTAAGATGTTCAAAGGCCTTAGTTGCTTCAGGAGTCCATGAAAATGCATCTTCTTCAATAATGTTGTTAGAGGTGCTGCTATTCTCCCATAATTCTTAACAAACTTGCGATAATACCCTGTTAACCCGAGAAATCCTCGCAACTGCTTTATGGTTTTGGGGACTTTCCATTCCTTAATGGCTTTAATTTTGTTAGGTTCTACTTTAACACCCTCGTGAGATACAATATGACCCAAATATTCCACCTCTTGTACTCCAAAGAAACATTTGGATGTTTTTGCATATAATTGTTTCTCCTGCAATAGTTTGAGCACCCTGTCAACATGTTCAACATGATCCTTCCAAGACCTGCTGTAGATTAGTATATCATCAAAAATACTAGCACAAATTTTCTAAGGAAATGTTTGAAAATGGAATTCATCAACCCTTGAAATGTAGAAGGTGCATTGGTAAGGCCAAAAGGCATGACCAAAAATTCATAATGACCCTCATGAGTTCGAAATGCTGTTTTTGGAATATCTTCAATCTTCATTCTAATTTGATGATATTCTGAACAAAGATCCAACTTGGTAAAATAAATTGCTCCATGTAATTCATCCAATAATTCATCAATCACAGGAATGGGAAATTTATCTTTAATGGATTAAGCTCCCTATAATCCAGACACATTCACCATGATCCATCCTTCTTGTGTACCAATACTACAGGAGCAGAGAAAAAACTTTGACTAGGTTGAATTATACCCGCCTCTAACATTTCTGCAATCATACGTTCAATTTCACTCTTTTGGAAGTAAGGATATCTATAAGGCCTGATGTTTGGAGGAACACTTCCTGGAATCAAATGAATAGCATGATCATGATCACGAATAGGTGGGAGTCCTTTGGGAGTTTCAACACCTTGGAATGATTGTCCAAGACTTGTTGGAGATCTGCAGAAATAGATGATTTTGATGTTGGAACTTCTAGTGAGCATAATTGTGCAATTACGCCTCGTTGTTCTTTCTTTAGAAGCTTTGTCATGACATTAGAGTTTATTATCTTTCCCGACTTCCCCGCAATACCCTGTAATTCGACTTCCTTTCCTTCTCAAAAAAATTTCAAGAAAAGTTCTTGAAAATTAAAAGCTACCGTCCCCAAAGATTGTAACCATTGTACTCCTAGTACAACATCAACACCTCCCATAGGAATGGAAAGCATTGGACTAGTCAAAACATATTCCCCCATGGTTAGCTTGATATTATGGCATTTTCCAGAGCAATTTATAGTTCCTCCATTTGCAACCATCACTTGACATTCGGGTGTTGGGTATAGGAAACAATTTAATTCCTTGGCTACCTTACAATGAATAAAATTATGGGTGCTACCTGAATCAATCAACACTATTACCTTTTTCTTCTTGATTTTTCCTTCTATCTTGATAGTTTGAGGAGTGGTAATTCCTGCCAGGTCATTACACTATATGGTCGGATTCATTTCTTCCCCTTCTAGGGTTGGTTCCTGGTGTATATCCTCTTCTTGTTCATTTTCTTCTTCTCTTCACAATCTATGTAAAATAATTTCTTCTCAGCACACTTATGACCTTTAGTGTATTTTCTATCACAACTGTAGCAAAGCCCTTTTGCTCTTTTTTCTTCCAATTGTTGTGGTGTCAGCCTTGTAGGTTGTGGAAATCTAGGCGTAGCCACACTTCCTTCTTTATAGAATTGAGTGGTAGGCTTCCTTGTTGCCATAATTTTACATTCAACTTTTCTTGCTAACCTGAATGCCTTCTCCAATGAATCAGGTTCCAGAACGCGAACTTCATGTTGAATGTTATCCTTTAAAGTGCCTATGAAGAGATCAATCCTGTGTTCCTCTGGAATATCAGTTACCCTTATATTCAATTTTTGGAAGTCCTCAATGTTCCGCCCCACTAAACCCTTTTGTTTGATATTTATCAATTGGCTAAAGAAGGTGTTGCTCTTTGTATCCTCATAATGTGCTATCATTTCCTCCGTAAAAATCGACCAAGTGACAATTTTTTTATGGGAGCAAAGCCATCGATACCATACAAATGTATTTTGTTCTAAATGTAAAGTTGCAATGCGTACCTTTTGTGTGTTTTGCACGTTATGGAGATCAAAATATTGCTCCATCTCTAGTATCCATGTTACAGGATCCTTTCCATCAAACTTCCTCATATCCATTTTTGGAATATGGTGGTTCTTCCCGCCAACATTAGAGTTTATGAAATCACGATTAACATTTATTTTGTTCTCATCATGAGGTTATTCTACTATCTTTTCACCATTAGGAAAACTTTCTTGTATCAACTTTGTCAAATCTTCGATGTTTGATTTTAGATCATCCATCTTAGCTTCCATGCCAGCTTCCATTCCATCCATCTTAGCTTCCATGCCAGCTTCCATTCCATCCATCTTAGCTTCCACGCCATCCATCTTAGCTTCCACGCCTTTCTTCAAACCGTCCATCTTCACTTCCACGCCATCCATCTTAGCTTCCATGCCTTTCTTCAAACCGTCCATCTTCACTTCCATGCCTTTCTTAAAAACTTCCATTTCATTTTTTGTTGCTCTTTGCGAGAGTGAAATTTGTTGCACTTGCTCTTGTAATTTTGATAGATCATGTTGCAATTCTTCATCTTCATGAGTCATGGTAGAGCCTTCTGAAGGCTTAATGGGTGTTGAATTATTTTTAGGTGCCATTTTAGAATCCAATATTGATACCTATTCTACAATATTCCCTTGGAATCAATTCAACTTGATTCTTCAAACAAGACTTATGCAGTTCGGCAAAAAATACACACCTTTTACTTGCTTTGAGGAGCTCGATATTGAAATTGAATTATCTCTGTAATTGAAAATATTAAATATCTGAAATTCAGCCCTGTAGTATCCCTCTGAAGCTTCTTTCAAATGCTACAGGTCTGATCTAATTTGGATTCCCCACGACAAAGTTGTGTCCAATCTCCCACAATGACCTAATTTTGGACTGGTTCTGTAGAGCAAACTTGTAGGACTTGCCACGTGTCACTGTTTCATCCTTTGTCTCTGAAATTGATAGCCAAGAAACTACAGTCTGTGTACTTGCGACCACATTTTATGGCACTCAAATCCACTGCCCAGAGAGAGATTTATTGAAATTTTCCCACGATCACCTCTTTGAGATGAAATTCAGGCGCCTGAAAAAGAACTACCCTCCACAGATCATATCTCCAAAAATATTGCGAACCAAGATCTGAAATTTTTTGACAAATTTCCTCAGGATTTCAGATTCGCACCATATGAATTTTAGATTTTGAACCTTCGTAGAAACAAATTTATAGCGAAAATTCCACGCTGACCTGTTTAGGAGCTTGAAAAAAAGACCTAACTTCCACAGATGCTATCTCTGAAAATATTGTGAACCAAGCTCTGAAAATTTTAGAAATCTTCCTCAGGATTCCAGCTTCGCACCCTAAAAATTTCTGCTTCTGAAACTTCGTAGAAAAAAGTTATAGCGAAAATGCCACGATGACCTGTTTGGAGCAGCGAAACCCTAAAATCCAAAGCTCTGATACCAAATGTTGTGTAACCAGCTCCAAAAATAGTAGAAAAAAGATATCAACGCCTTAGAAATAAGCCACTTCGAGGGGGAAACCTCCAATACATCATAAATGAACAATTCTTGGATGATTCAATTTACAAAACCTCCTTTCTATATATAGGAGTCCATGGGGCCATAATGTAATCCTAGTGGGCCACAATGTAATCCTAGCCGACCTAACAATAATAATTTAAGGGCACAATAATAACAAAATGGGGGTTACAAGGGTACAATAATAACAATAAGGCGGTTACACTAACAATAATAAGGGACTATACCAGTAATATAGGGACCTAACACATAATTTCCAGCCACTGTCTTGTCTTTCTGTTTAACAATTTTGGGTTTATCTATAGTTTTTTTTTGTGAAGATTTTTCAGAGGTTTTGGTGTTGGGAGTTTGTTGATTGGTTTTACTTCTAACGTCATATTCTCTTTGAGTTTCTATGATGACATTCTCCATGTATTGATAATAACTTTCATCATCATCTCTTTTGTCATCATAGGGTGTGCATAGACCTTGTTTTATATCATAATGAATCTCGAAGTCATCATTATCTACTCCCAGCATATTGGTATCTTCTTCCTCTGTTATTTCATCGGTTTCCTCAACCTCACTCGCATAGTTTTGATGAAAGGGAGGAGTGATCTGTTGATCATCTTCCCTAGGTATGTTTCGAGGTTGGTTCCTTCTAAAATTATGATTTTGGTTCAGGTTTCTATTTTGAGGAGCAATTTGATTTTGACTTGCTTGTGCTCTCTCAAGGAAGCTCATTTTCTTCATCATCTCCTCCATCATTCTTTCCATCTTTGAGCTAGAAGTAGAAGGGGTAGATTCCTCTCTAAAGGACACTCTCTTCTCATTTTTCATTCTTACTCTCTTCTCCATAAAATTAACTTCCACAGCAAGAGCTCCTTTTTGCATCTCCTCAAGAGTTGCAGGATCTCTCTCTCTCAAATGATAGGCCATCTCAGGGTCAAACCCTTCAGGAAACTTGTTTAGAGCTGAGCCTTGTGGAGGTTTAAGATCTGGGGAAAGTGCATTATATACACTGTTAATTCTGGTGCAGTGAGCTTGCACACTTTCCCCAATGTTTCTATGGAGGTTGTTATAATCAGAAAGGACTTGGATAGGATTCTTCTTCACTTCCCATTTTTTTAAGAATTTTTGATGGAAGGCTTGGAGATCGTTGATACTATGGGGTGTTAAGCCTTTAAACCATTTTATTACTTCTCCCCCCAGACTCTGAGAAAATAACCTAAGCTTGATAGAATCATCATCAATTTCATTTCTGTCAAAGTAGTCATTCATTTTATCCACATGTTGTGATGCAGTTGTAGCAATGCTAGCATCATATAATGGAATTTTGGACTGATAGTCCTGTGGAAGATTGACTAAGGGAGCAAGAAGGACTAAGGGAGTGTACCATGTTGCCATGATATGTGGTGGGGGTGGATTTACAAGAGGTGGATTAACAAAAGGAAAAGTGGGCTGAAGTGGAGTGGTTTGGACATTGAATGTAGGATGAGCAGCTGAGAATGGAACATAAATAGATTGCTGAGCTGATCTTGAATGAGAGACACCTAAATTGTGAAGGAAATGTAAATCAGGAGGTGTAGTTTCTCTACTACCAGGATGTTCACTTGTTTATGAGGATGAAAGTGAAGCCTCAGAGTCTAGCTGAATTATATTATCAAATGACCTAGTTCTAAATGGATTTACTAAGTCAGCTTGTGATTGTTGTAGAGCTGAAAGATTTTTAGGAACTGAATTAGCTCTCAAGGGTGATCTGAAAACAGTTAAAAATTTTATCTTAGGAGACTTCCTAAGGATACTTTCTGGGTTATCAACTATCTCAGGTGGATCTAGGTCAGGATGGGCTCTAGTATGAATCTTTCTAGGAGCCACTATGCTGTGTTTTTCGACCCAACTAAACAAGAAAAGTTCAACCAGATATGACAGTCTTTGAGAGGTTAAATTAATCTATTTTACACAATTTTTAATCCTACAGTCCTCTAACTGAGTTCAATTGATGTTATGATAAGGGTTCTTCCCATTGGAGTCTTAAGGTCTGTTTAGGATATGTGGAGTCACCAAGTGGAATTTTTTAGCTCTTTTCAGAGGTAAAAGGTTTTATGGTCCACCACCATGTTTATTGGATACCAATCTAAAATATTTTTGGGTTTTCTGAGTTATTTTTCAGTCTTATTGGTTGTTAAGAGTGTCCTAAATTTGTTTCAAAACTTAGCTATGGTTATGAGACAAAAACAGTTTACTGTTATGGCTAAGACAACTGATATTTCATGGTTAGATAAACTCTTATGAGAATCCTAGGGTTTGCCTAGTTTGTCACCAATTCAAACAAGTTTTATCATGATTACCATGTGTTTGGTAGTGCTTGAAAAGGCTGCTTATAACTCACAATGTTTGTATAAAATTTTAAGGGGAACAAGAGATTCTGGGTTCGATCCCCAGCGGAGTCGCCAGAGATGTTAGAACCCTTTAATTAGCAAGATTGGAAAAATTCCAACTGCAGGGAGAACATTATTTCAACCACTTTGGGATTCTAGGATCTAGCCCTCCTGAATCCGGAGAGGGATCTCTCCAATAAGTGCAAAGATTGGATTTGTCTTTGAAGTTCGGGTAATGATATTAGGTTAGTTATGAAGGCCGAGGGTTTGTTTTTTTTTTCGATGGTTGAGCATGATTATTGTTTGAGGGAAAGTTATAAATGGAAAGAGTTTCAAACGTGAGAAGTTGCAAGCAATCAGAGTAAGCTTTGGCCAAAAATATAGATAATTGCAGGTTTTAGTCCACTGGGATATGGAGTCATAATAGGGTTCAATTGAAACAACAAGGGGCAAGAGTGGTCCATGGGGCAAGTCATCTATGTCTAAGGATCTCTTTAAAGTTTGATTTATGGAATGAAATGATATAGCAAGAAGGGGGAGCAGCCCGAGATCTGGCAAGTACTTTGAAACTAGCCAAATTTTGACATACACTTAAGAAGGACATGAAAGTAAACTAGGATCTAGTAAGTACTTAGAAACTAGCCAGCCTTTGATACACTTTCAGTAGAAAACATTTTAAAACAAAGGGAAACTTGAAGGCAACAGTTGGAGAAGAAACTAGCGGGCTGGGCTCACCACAAATTCTCTCCTAACTCTGCTTTACTTGGTAACTTTCAAGACAAAAACAAAGATAACAAATAATGGTCTAAGATCTAGTAAGTACTTTGAAACTAGCCAGCTTTCAACACATTCCAAGGGAAAATTTCAGACATTCTTTGGGGATAAAACTAGGACCAGGGCACACCATATCTTCCTTAGTTTCTCTCTACTTAACATGAGCTGAAAATAACATTCAAGAAAAATATTTAGCAAAGACAAGAGGATGAGGGAACGCCAACATTCCTACTACTTAAACTAAATTAAATCATTCCTAAACAACACAATTTAGAAGAAAACATTTAGATAAAGCTTATCAGTCAAAGAAGGGTACTGATATACAGTAGGTCCTAACTCTATGCATGTTTTTCTTTATAAGAGAAGATTGAAAAAAGTGAAAACAATAATAAAATAACAATTCACAATAAGAAATAACATCACCGTCGACATAGAACAAGATCCCATAAATAAGCTTGTATTGATGCTCTAAACCAGTTACAGCTTTAAGTCCAGTGTTTCGGTTTAGCAATCATCTACACTTCCCAGACTAACTTATCTATCACAAGTAGAGCTTCAAGAGCCAGTGAACACTATTTACAAGTAGGAGTTTAAAGCTCAAGTATATTTCAAAGTTCTGCAACCAACAATTTCTCATCTTCTACAGAAGTATTTATAGAAGAATGAGGAGGTGAGATTTGATAAAAGATCTCCCAAGATAATTAATACAGTCTTAATGGATTCTCGGCCTTTGAGGAGCTCGATGAAGAAGCTTACATATGCGCCTTCTATATTAAGTGTTTTACATTTAATATTAAGCTCGGTGGGAGCTTTTTTTGACTTTTGAGGCTCTGTGTCATGTTGTAATAACTCTGCTGATATTTTTGCATTAAGTTCTTTGGCAGAATTAACTCTCTGGCTGCGATGAGGCATATATTTTCTTTTGATCAATAACTTTGGCCTTTGTTTGAATGCTTGTGGCTACAAGTGGCACTGTGGTAGCTGAGAGGACTCAATTTTTCTCTGTTGTGGCGGTGGAAGCCTTTCTGTCTGATAGATCTTTTGATTTTCCTTTAATTATGTTTTAATTTGGAGGATTAGGCTTTGATAATCAATCTTAGCCGTAATCTGCACAAAATTGTCTTCAATCTTTTGTTTCTGCTGTGGCGGGTCTTCAACACTGATACTCTCTTGTTTTATTTATTTTTCTGTGTCTTGTTGATGTGCAAGGCTACGTAGGGCTCATGTGGCATCAATGCCCATGAAGCATCGATGAAACGTGGATTGGAGCCTTTGTAGTCCTTTCCCTTTGATAACCGAAAGGCCAGAGGATCGTCACCCTCGGCTTTCTTTTCCTTTATATTATGGGAAAAACATTCGAAACCTGCAAAATAAACAAAACATTATGAAATCCTGCGTTTTTTGGGGAAAAAATGCTTCAGAGGGTGTGGGGGGAGCATGGCCATTGGATGGCATCATCCAACGGTTGGGATCGTTTTTAGAGGAGGTCAAAAGAGAGCGGAGGGAGAATTTAAGTCAGATCTGTCAATCGCGCAGAGATCGACGGTTAGGATTAAATGGGAGGATCATAATGCAAATGGTCACATTATGGAAAATAGAAGAAAAATGCGAGGAAATAAGGTTAAAACCCTTTGGAGGAGAAATTTTATTTGAAATGATATTTGGGGTTTTGCAGATGATCGTGAGCCGTTGGATTAGATCCGGCCACACAATCAACGACAGAGATCTTCATTAAAACCCTTTGGAATAGGTGGAGGGCGATGGTGTATGGCTTGATTAGATCTGGGCCGTCGATTTACAGAGATCAATGATCGGGGAGCACGTGTGAAATCACAATAGAAATGGGGAAGGTGGTTTCGGGAGGAAAAACCATTGTTTTAGCGTGAGAAATGGGCGGGGAGGTGGTTTTGCCTTTTGGAACACGATATGCATTCTCGCCCGACACGTGGCATTAGAAAACCACTTACATCGCGTAATCTTAAAAAATTATCGCCCGCACTCAAAGTTACACGACTTGCGATGTGGGTCGTCGGATCTGGGGTCTCAGATCTGATGGTGGAGAACGAGCGCGAATTTGGGAAGATGCGTTGGGGGAAAGAGAATGGGAAGTTTTATTATGGACCGTCTGATTGAAAGATCGATGACGGAGATCGAATTTTATAGAGGGCAGGACCCACAGGAGGTAGGCCTTGTTGGGTTAATATAAGCCGTTGTATGTACGGGATCAATGGCAGAGATTTGATCTAGGTTTTAAATAGAAATAACACAAGGCGGAGAACTGGGTTAATGGGGGCCATTGATCTGTAGAGATCAACGGCTAGGACTTGGCCACAAAACATTATGAAGCGAAGTGCATGAAGTTAACCCAAAATCGTGAGGTGTGATTTGGACCATCCGATCTGGACACGTGGACGGTCCAAATGCAATCATAACTTCTCAATCGGCGGGGTGATGGACATGGGGGGCGTCGAAGCGATTGAGCGCTGGTCGTTGATCTGAGGATCAGATCGACGGTGGGAGTGAATTGGAGGGATGGCTAGTCGGAGGTGGGGAATTATTTACGTGCCCTGTGACAAACTTCCGATGCGATACAGCGCTAGCCATCGGATCATCTTGGATCAACGGTGGATATTACTTTAAAGCCTCCAACGGCGGAAACCCTTCTATTTTTAACAAAACCCAAATTTTAATGAAACGCAAAGGTTTCGGGGCATTTTTATATATATGTAATGTATGGCACCCATCTATGGGGCCATGGGTTTATGGAGTGCGATAGGCCCATGACTATATATATATGGGGGCCAATCACGATCGGAAGGTCGGGCCTTGGTATTTTTGATCTAACCATTTGGGAAATCTCCGATGCGAGATTATATTGACCGTTTGATCTCAAAAATATCAACGGTTCCTTCATTTAAAAACATGAACCGGCGTGTTTAGTGCAAAACATAGGAAAATGGGTTTTTCTGAATATACAAAGGAAAAAAATGATCGGACAGGGTTTATTCATGAGTTGGAGCGCCTGATTGTGGGCCTTTGGTCTTGTGAAGCGGAAAAAGAACCGAGGCTCATATATGACGGAGCTAATCGCATCGGAGGTTTTTATAAAAGCCAAAGACTTGCGCTCGCCGATTACTTCTGATGCGATAAGCACTTGGGACCCTTAGCACTTGGTTCTGGCGCTGGGGCACATGGAGGGGAAGTGGTTTAAGATTTTGGCCCAAGGGGGCTTAAACCCACAGTCAAAAACACATATTTTTATGAAATTTTTCAAAACTTTTGATGGATTTGGGGGTTTCGGTATAGTTTAAAAATGAGTTTTAAACTAGGTAAAAATTATTTTCATGAATAGAAGAAGGAGAATCATGAAAATAGAAGGAATTTTGTGAGAAAGAAAAGGGTAAAAATGGAGGTTAGTTTTGAAGTGGAGGGAAGGTAAAAATGGATGTTGCAGCAGTCTTTTCTCTATGAAACCAACATAATTTCAGAGTGTGAAATGGAAACAGTAGCGAATATTTGAACAGAGGGTAGGAAGCTTTCATAAGGCTTTAAGAGAGAACAATTTTGCAATTAAAATTGTTTCTTGAAGGCTTCAAAAATGTTTTAGCCAGCATTTGATATAACAAATTTTATAGCTGGCTAACATGTCCAATCAAGTCTCCAAGACTAGTAACTCAACCCACCAAGGGCTCTAGAGTATTTTTCCATCCAAGGCTTCCAGGACTAGTAACTCAACCCAAGTTGTTCCAGGGTTAGTAACTCAACCCAAACTGTTCCAAGGTTTCTAGAGTGTTTTTCCAATCAGGGCTCCAGGAACTAATAACTCAACCCACATCCATAAGGAACATGAGCACCAATCAGAAAAAAGGGAAAAAACCACAACACCATGGTTATCCAGGAAATGGAAAGGCTAGGAAAAACCATTGTCAATCTAGGCAATCCTCTATGTCAATGATAGATCATAACCAAATAACCACATGCATACACCATGCATACCAAAACCAGCAATTAAATCATACATGCAACTCAGTACCTAAAAATTAATACAGTTGCAGTTGTTGATCCCGTTGTTCCCTTGCGATTTCCTACTTTCATTTGCCTTCTTTCTCAAAATCCAATGTGCTCCAAGAATGCTCCAAGATTTCTCTAAGTTTGTAAGAGAGAGAGAGAGAGCTACAAGCCAAAACTGACAAAAAACCATGTACTGATCCTCATAAGCCTTTTTATCATTGAGGCCTCCATTTTATTCATTTTCCTCTATTTTTCCTTCAATTTTCCTCACATGTAAATATGTGACCTTTCATCTCCCTTTTCTATTATTATTCTTTATTTCATAAATAAAATGTCAAAAAATTCCTCTTAATCTTTGTCAATGCCTTTGCCAACTTCCATAGCCATTAATTAATCACCAATGATCCCCATTACTATGTTCTTTCTCAAGATTCAGCTTGGAATACATGCCCCATGATCTTGGTCTTATTTTTTCCATTATTAACTTTATTGCATGGATTTCTAACCATGTTTGTTACATTGAGTGTGTTGAAAAATGTCTAAAACAAATTTTATGACAGAACTATGGAAGTCGGGGTAGCGCACAATAACTACCTCCTACTCTTAGTAAGGGCTAGGGATAGTAGGAATATGTTAGATGAGAGCAAGTCATGCCCTCCCTCATTAAATTATGAGTGTGTAGTAGGGGTGGTGAGCACAACCTTTAAAGAGCCTATTCCATCCACATTTATACCTCTAGGAGATCGTATTTAGAAAATTTAATTTAATTTTTTTTAAATACATGATTTTTTTTCCTTCTAAAACTTCAACGCAAAATTGTCATAAATTTGTTATATGATTGTTCTAGACTTTTAAAACATTGCATATAAAAAGAGTCACCATCTTTAAAAAAGTATGAAAATTATATAATTATTTTTTATTTTAATATAAGATATTAATTATATAATAAAGATTATTTATAAAAAATATAATTTTTTACTATATTTAATAAGGAAAATATTATACATGAAACTAGTAATATGAAAAATATTATTTTTATAATGTATATTGTATATATTATATCTTAAATATATTATGTTTAAAGAATAATAATAAAAATATTAATATTAATAAAATTATTTTAAATTAATAAAAATTAAAAAATATACAATAATAAAATATTTAGCTTTTTTTATTGTACATTATGTTATAGGAATATAATTTTCATTATATTGCATAAAGATTTATGGAAGAAACGCGTGTACACATAGTGCACATGAACACATGGTGCACATGAGTCAAAATACATGGTCAGTAGAAACTTTATTGATTCCATAAATTCAATTAAAACTTTATCATATAGGATATACTCTTTATTGAATCCATAAATTCATGTAAGATATAATCTTTTACCATTCAGTATTCATTTACATGAATTTTAAGAATGCATCTAGGACTCAAATGCTAATATAATGAATAACAGATGAAACCGGATAAGTATTAATCATCTAAGCTTATCTCCATTATGGTTTTGAATATCCAAGAGACATAGACATAAAGCAAATTCATAATTCAACGTTGAATTAATCAAATCTGGATCAAAATAAAACTACCTATTCTATATAAGTTATGAAAAATTAACACTATATATAATTAATGAATTAAAAGAGAGTTTTATCGTTGTAATTATTCCTACTCATAAAACCACCTAAACTTGTCTATGACCTATGGATAAGGATGACACGATTGACTCTTACATTCCAAGGCAATGTGCCGGGTTGGTGTGTTACTTAATTGTTTATTTTAATTATATAATCTCACTCTATAATAATAAGCTACAACATAGATTTCGGTAGTTGTTTTCTTTGGAGTAGCACTATATCACAACGCCAAAGATTTTGTAACATTCAAATCTACAATGAATGTTCGATATAGCTCAATCATTGAAGATAAAACAATAGTAGTTGAGGGGACACAAATTTAGATGGCGTGTAACTTTAGGATCGACATTTAAACCAAACAAGGAACATGACAAAGTGTAATGATTTCGTACTACTTAGCTCACCAACCTTGAAAACTAATGCCACCATGGGGTTAAGCCATTGTTGTAGTATTAGGTTGTACTTGCAAATTATTAATTGAAACTATTTACAAGCCTCTACTCCCTCGTACATATAATGAGATGTTTTGGCATCATTGGATGTGCATCTTCATATCCATAACATATTTACTCATTTACATGATTAATTCTTATTTTGATGAGCGATTGTTTTCTCATTTTTCGTGGACTTAATTGAGTTCTTAATAACACCTAGAAGTTTCACAGGAAAAGGGTCGAATGCAACAACGAGATGAAGAAGCAATTTGTCTCATAGACTATCTTTAACCTCATAGACGTTAATGATTTTTTTCTTCTTTTATGATCATATAATGACAAAATCACATTGGGCATGAAAAATGTATTTTCAACAACATTTCACATCGAGATTGCCACATCATAAAGGTAAGGTGATTAGATAGATACACATAACACGTCATCAAAAGCATGAAACTATTCCTTCTGCATTACAGAGCATTTTGACATATGAATGTCATGTGGATTTCATGACAAGTAAACATCAAATTTTCCTAATCGCAATCACCCCAAGGGTGGGGACAACCGTATACAAGGTGTCATAAAAATAAATTAGCGTAGAGAGGTAGAGGAACCAACTCCATTGATTGTGGTTATGCAACGTGACACAGCCTAGTGAGATTAATAGGGGATAAGTGACACCTTAGAAAACCACATTAAAAATAAGAATAAACTCAAGTTGATTCAGAGTATAAATTCGCAACTAACTTACCGAAGCCGTCAAAATAATTATGGGGATAATACCATGGGAACTCAATTTGATTTTCTGGGCCCAAGTGGGGAGTTATTCAACTATGTGCATGGCCTGATTGAAGTCATTGTTATTCTTTTTGAATGTGTTAACGATTCGTAAAACAGGAGAACCGAGTTGTCCCCCGAATTCATGATTAGGAAAAATCAAACGACTTGTACGACCTTAGCGTAGATAAAAAAAATCGGAATTAGATTTCATACTGTTTATTTCAAGATTTTAGGTAAGAGTTTTCTTAAATGGTTTGAGTTAGTTTATGCATATCGAAAATTCATGGAGCAAAGTTAATTATTATGCAACAGTGTATTTTTCCCTTTTTTCTATCTTGAGTTATGAGAGGTGTTACCTGTTTACTTTAATATAATTTTCAAATTTTTGTTATGAATATGGGGTTACAAAGTTATCTTTTTTTCCGAAGTCTTCAAATCTCAAAACATATCCCACCATCTTGTTCAGCTCGTCAAAAGCTTCACGAGGATATAAATTTCACGTCAATCTGACTCTCGGATTAAAATTGTCTTTCTGAAATTTGACCAATTATATTAGGTCACGTTAACATAGAGCTGTCACGTGGCATCCACGTTGTCCCCTCCTAGCCCATGTAGCACTACCATGCCAACTTAGCATGATGCCCACTAAGTCTTCCCAACATGGGGAGATTCATTACCTTTCTATAATATCTGTCTGACGCTCATCCAACCCTTCTATTTTGTGATTCCACTCGACACCCTCAAACCATGAAGTGAATCTGATGCAGGGCCACCATGTACCACATGGTGGTCTTCATGGAACTAACACATCAACTTAAAGCAGAGTCTACTGGGTCCCCATGACTTGGCATTTTTTCGCCATTTTTCCATTGTATCTAGCCAACGCCCGACCAAGCCTTCCAACGTATTGTTGGCCCCATGCACCAGCGAATCCCTAGATATTTGGATCCATGTTAGTGTAATATTAATCGAGTTTGGGGCCCACCATGTACCATGCAGCATCCATATGTTGACCGTTGCAAAACTACCATGTCAACATAAAGCGGGGTGTACTGACTCTTCCCCACTCTACATATTTCGATACTCATCATTATATCTAGCTAGTGCCCATCTGAGCCTTTCGCCTTCATATCACTCCTCGGCAGCCTTGGATGGAAAAATACCCAATCTAACTCTCGCTTGAATATAATTTGTCCAAGGTCACATCCAAACCCTTGCATTTGTATTGGTCTCACCCTGCCTTGGACCACTGAATTTTGTAGGTGCACTATGGAGGAAGGAAAGGGAGAAAATAACTAAGATTTCAGGAATTTATTCAGGGAAAAGGGAAACTGCTCAAACACCAAATATTTTTAGATGAAGGCCAAGGCCTAAATGAGGGCTTTTAGCAGTAATGTGTCATTTGAAAAGAAGGTAGAAGGGGTACTAGCATGAACCAAACTACACCAAACCCATAGTAGGATAAAAGACATGGCTCCAAAGGTTAATTCACCAAGAATCAACACTGTACAAAGTGAACTATGCACAATAATCCAACCATGTTGTTTGTTATAGATCCTTTAACTCTTCAATGTAGCAATGTTCCTTCATTAATCTACAAGGAGACATACATGTTTGTGTGACCATTCAAAATGATACATACCATGGTTTTAACCATGAATCTAAGGAAATTGAAATTGTTTATGGTTCTTAGCCACAACAAGAATATGAGTATGCGTAATTTTTCTTGCACCCCATTCCAACACTCTACCTACAATATGATCCTTCCAATCAGCCAAATAGTTGTGAGTGTTTATACATACAATCTTTTCATTGCAAAAATTCATAATATTTTCTGAAGTGAACTCAGAATTATAACACCCATAATAATTCTATTATTGAAATAAAACTATCATTGCGCTATATATATGCATCAAATTCATTCTAAGCATTTCATAATGAAATCAAGCATTTATTCCATTAGCCGAAAGAGATAGAAATGAGATATGCATATTTTAAATTTATCAGCAATTTAGTCCTATAATTTGTTTTTCATGCATTAGAAAAGTCATTACAATATCTTCATATTGAAGGATTCCTACCTTAATTGTACCCCATCTTGGGCATCCATGCAACATATGCATTAATTTAGAAATAAAAGATACCAATTTTAACTGAAAGACATTATTTCATAATTCCTTTCCTTTACCTTTTTATATTTTCTTTATACCTACCTTATTTATTTGGTTACCATTACCATCACTCTCAGTTGAGTATTTTTAAGGAGTCTAGTTGGATTTGGCATAATTGTTGTTGCAATGTTCAACAATCTCTGAAATAGTCTTAGCCTCACATATTACTCACAACACTATCAATTCAACCACTCATAAGTTCCCATGAAATTTTATAAAAAATATTTTTCATCATGTATCAAGTATACATATTAAAACAATATTTTCATTCATATATCCAAGAGTATGCATACATATTACATCATGCATATTCCATACATGTACACAATCCATGCCATTTTTTTTTAAATATTCACACAATAAATATTATATGCATATGCATAAACACGATATTGTCTTTCATGTGATAATTAACAATAAGAAATCACTCATGCATACTTTCCACATGACTATTCCATATGACATGGAATACATTAGGTAAACTCACTGCATTACTCAAAACATATCAAGTACCAATCTCTTATTTACATACCATTCACACAGTCATAATATTTTTAAAAATTAATTATATCACCCAAGCACAATTTTCAATTAAAGGTACTCCCTTCTTATGCCATTTTTCATGGTTGTAACAGTTTTGTTCATATGGACCTAAGTAGGCCCCCTTGGTTGATCTATTATGCACATATTCCCTTTAGCGTAGTTATACAACAGAAAATTTCATTCTAATTAAAATTTCATCATATGAATAAACTGAAGAAATAATTTATCGAAGAATATAAATAATTAACAAGAGAAATAATAAAAATAACCAGCAACAAAACACATAAACATGAAAACTAATGTTTATCTGGAAAAAACCAAAATCCGAGGCAAAACCCAACCAATGAAATTTCACTAAGCATTGACCAAAACCCTGGCCAATCCAGCTAAGTGAGCCTTCACCGCTCACCTCCAGGCCTGTCTTACAATGAAGTCTTCCCAACCTTTTATAGGCTTCATTACATGCAATACCATGAGTCGAAAACCATGGGTGCACAATACCATGTGACCCAAAACCATCACTCTTTAACTCAGTCAAACTTAACTCTAACCCTGAGTCAATTTACCTAACATTCCCCCCTTAAACTTGACTTGGGGTTTCTTGACTAAATTCATCCAAAACTGCTAAGTGAGACAAGCCCACTCACTCTAGCCCTTTCTCCCCTCAAAATTTTTACCCAAGGTAGTTGTTAACTTGACATCCCCCTATCACCTAGGTCTAACCCAGACTTTACCATTGATTACCCAGAGATACACTTGCCATACCAGGTCTTACAATAGATTGTCCATTTACATGCAAAAAAATTAACTTCACTATAAATTTTTTTTTCATTGTTACTATTTTAACACATCCTCTCTTCTTCTTATGGACCTCTCACGACCGGTTTTCCATGTTGCTCATCGCTAACATAGAGCCTTCTACAACAAATTCTACCTTCATCATCTTCTTCTCATGGACCTCTCACGACCAGTTTTCCATGCTGCTCATCGCTAACATTGAGCCTTCTACAACCAATTATACCTTCTTCATCTCTTAGATGAATTTTGTCACACTTGTGACGTATTTGACACTCATCCCCTTGCATCATCATGGCTCTCCATGCTTCAAGACCATTTAATTGAACCACACATTTAATTTTTAGTTACTTCACACAACCGGTAACTACCATCGAGTTATCCCTCTATGGATCCGTGCAACGTTGTGGGCACGACAACTAATAAATCGTAAGCTATATGATATTAAATGCGGTGGGGCAGCCCACCATTAGATTTAATTTTATTTAAATCTAACGATGGGCATATACTTCCCCACCGCATTTAATATTGTATAGCTTACGATATATGGCTTTCCCAACATTGTGACTCTCCACGCTCCTCCATAATGCCACCATCATTGTATGGGCTCGACGTTGATCCCAATGGCCAATATCCATACCACTGTAGTATTATTCAATGTCGCACGATCAGGTTTCATCACCAATGTGATTTATCACACAGCCATACCCCAAGTGTGTGTAACTGGTGTTCACAGTCACCTTATGTTGGACATCCACAGACTGCCCCTGCGCTTTGTAAGCATCACCGTTGAAAACTTCCAGTGAACAATAACACGTTGCAACCCAAAAATATACCATGGAAACATAAACCATGAACATCATTGGACCACTGTGGATGCAGAGACATTGCTCCATGGATTGGGCTATGCCCTTGATGGCCTTCTGGGCTCTCACGAACCATGTGCTGCAACCACCTCTCCTTGGCCCAAATGTTTTTTTTTTCAGTGCCTTTGAATCCATTCTTGGCCCAAGAATAGTTAGCCTCAAATCAATAGTGACGGAGCACCTTTTCTACTGCGAAAACTTCCACCATTGGGCCATTGTACTCAATATCTTCACTTCCTCATTCTCATCAACTGCACTTATGAGTTCTCCGTTGCTGATGTAGAAGGCTAGCTTCCAATGTTATGAATCAACAAAGCCATATTCGCCAATGCCATGAAATTTGGCCCTGAGTTATCACCTAAACACGAGACGAATATCCTCTTTCCATAGCCCCGAAGGCACCGAGTAGAATTCCATCTCTACAAGGCATCATGACTTTACCCAAAACATGGACATCGTCGTGCACAAGGCTGCTCTAAAACTGAGTAGTCTATAGTGCTATTTTTTGAAGGCTTTTAAGGTAGTTTTTTCCGGTCTAATTTCTCTAAATTTTGGCAGGAATTTATTGAAAATAGAAGTTTGATGGGTAACCTTGCACAATCGAAGTGCCCTAGGGGTTTTTTAGGGTGCTGAGTCGATATATACAGTTAAAAAAACCAAATTAAATAACAAAAATCCAGATTTTACATCAATTATTTTCACTGGATTCAGGCACCTGAAACTCCAAAAAATCGCACTAAAGACAACTCCGATATAAAACACTATGAAGTATAGAAATATATGTACATTTTCATTCCCCCAAGAATGTGATACCTCTGCTATGCCTCCAGTATGTGTGCCTACCAACTCATCCACTGGAACTGCCATGCCAACCAGTCTTTTAAATTTAATTCTTAAACAACGATCGTGTAGTTTTCACGATCATGTTCTCTCTGAATATTCACATCGACAAACCGAAAACGTCGCAGTATCTTGCTAACAAAACCCCATTCTCTTGTCCACATGAGGGATCCATTGTTTCCTTCAAATCAACTAGTTTCAACTTGATGGCTTGAGCATCATACCATCAAACATGTGTTGCCTCTCTTGCAGCAACACCATAGTCCTTGCGCTAAAATTGAGAACATATTTGCATCCTCTTCCACTGTCAAAAACCTCGAGTGGATTCTCTATGGTTTATGCTATCACCAGAGCCATAACCCAAGAAAAAATACAGATAATTCATAATTTTAATCCCGTGCTTGACATTTTTGGACCTTCGCATAGTTGCATTCATCAAGCCCCAAACCCTTGCCAATGGAGGCATCCCTCTAAAGAAAATATCTAACTGTGATACCAAATGAAGAAATAATTTATTCCAGAATATAAATAATTATCAATAGAAATAATAAAATAACCATCAACAAAACACATAAACAGAACACAGATGTTTATCCGGGAAAACCCCAAATCTAGGGTAAAACTCAACCAATGAAATTTCATTAAACATTGGCCAAAATCCTGGCCAATCTGGTCAAGTGAGCCTTCACTGCTCACATCCAGGCATGTCTTACAATGAATTCTTCCCAGCCTTTTATATGTTTCATACATGCAATACCATCAGCCAAAAACCATGGGTGCACAATACCATGTTCCCCAAAACCATCATTGTTTAACTCAGTCAAACTTGACTCTAACCTCGAGTCAATTTACCTAACATAAGCATAACAATTTTATTAAACCAAGAAATAAGTTTCCTTTTATAGGTTTCATTACATGCAATACCATGAGCCGAAAACCATGGGTGCACAATATCATGTGCCCCAAAACCATCACTATTTAACTCAGTCAAACTTGACTCTAACCTCGAGTCAATTTACCTAACATAAACATAACAATTTTATTAAACTAGAAATAAGTTTCCTTAAAAATTTTAGCAGGTTTATGACACAATTTTACTTCTTGTAACATTAATGGGATCCCTTCCTCTTTCATTCTTATGCATGTCAACTATTGATACACACATCATTCGTTATCTAATTAATTCATGCATGAGCCCTAATATCTCAATTTAACATTACCAATTCAATTTTCTTGAATTCTTGCGTTCGCCATGTCAACCCTTATTAGACATTTGTAACAAATTAAACTTCTATATTTACATCAACAAGAGCACTCAACATACTAGCACATGCACAAAATTTAATTAGTGTTTCCTCATGCCTATTAGTGTCTCGTGATTTGGCAGATTGGCAGACCAAATGACAGGGTAACATGGAACCAAGCTTTGGAGTCTGAGGACCTAGCCTTCCTGGACTCGGAGAGGGATCTCTCTATTGGGTGCAAAGGATGTGTTCCTTTTTCTCTAGAGTTTTGATTTTAGGCTAGTTATTAGGTGTAGGGTTTTTTTATTGTTTTGGTTGCGTAAGATGGTCAAATGGAATAGGTGGAGTGAGAGTATGTCAAAGTCATTGGGCTATGGAGTCAAGTGAAAGTCAAGAATGTCTAAATGATAAAATAGAGTGTGTTGCAGGGCCGATTTAGCAAGGTTAATGGATCCTTAAGGTGATGTATGAGGTGTACTGAACATTAAGTTTGGGAAAGACTAAGAGGTCTTAAACATATATAGTTAAAAAGTTACAATTCATGAGGTAGGGCAAACCATTAAGCTCAATAAAAAATACTCTAAACTAATAAACATCCAAGAGGAACATTCTAGTGAAACATAGAAAGCATAAGAGCTTCTAACTTTAGAAATTCACCTTCAGATTTTGGGAAAACACATAAGACAATACAAATAACTCAATTTATGGAGAGGGAACTCCTAAACAGCATATATCAATTTATTAGGAACTGTAAAACAAGTTTGTAAGCATGGACAAAGGGCAAGATCGAGCGAGACCTCTTTGACTTAACCTAATAATCAATATTTCACAGAAAGGCTTCAAGATAGGGTTTTGAAAACTTCAAATAATCAGGGAATACCATGAATCATACTTGTAAGATAGCATACTAACCATACATGAAACAAAAAAAAAGTTTTGGGTGGACCCAAGGAGCAATCAAGAGTTCCTTAAGATGGCCAAAAGAGAAAACATCAAAGCTATAACAAACAGGAGGACTGAGGTGCCTCAAAGAACATGTCTCAACCTATACTTTTTTGTTTTACAGCAGCCAAGAAACATGAAACATAATGACAACAAAGGAAACAATAGACAAATTAGGAAGACATCACCATTCACCAAGTTATGGAATCCTGCAAACAAGCTTCTCCATCATCAAGCCAAACAAGCCTATTATATGTTAGATCTAAGACTTTTGTGATCCATAATGTGATCCCAATGATGTGATTAATCCAAAAGACATTCATCTAATCAAATATAATTAGAAATCAACATCTACATTGAAATTAACGAATCTAGTGCAAGAAATCAAATAGTATTAAAAATCACCATCTACATTAAAATCAATGCATTTAGTGCAAACAATCAAATATGATTAGAAATTGTTTACTTTAAAACCAATGCATCTAGTGAAAGTAATCAAATATCATTAGAAATCAACACCTACACTAAATTCAATGCATCTAGTGAAAAAAAATCAAATAGGATTAGAAATCACCATCTACACTGAAATCAATGCATCTAGTGCAAGAAATCTTCTTCCCTCTCTCCCCCTCCATCTATATCTATATCTCCCTCCATCTCGCCTTCTTTGTTTCTTTATTTCATACCACCAAAAACACACGTTTTCTCACTCCAAATCTATCTATATATTTGTCCCATATTGTTGATATATTTTCCATGGCGGCACACCACAGAAACTAGCCTAGATCCATCTTAACTCCATTTCTATCAAGCGTCGAGAGGGATCAAATCTCTCGAGGTGAAAACATTTCCTCAAGTTTTGAACTAAAAAAAGAGGTCTTCACCTTGAGAGATTTGATCCCTCTCGACGCTTGATAGATCCGGAGTTAAGATGGATCTAGTTACTGCAACAACTCGATATGAAAAAGTGACAAAACTAACAAGGGTGACAATAAGAATAGTAGAAGAAAATAGTTTGAGATTGATCAAAATGAAGACTATTTCTAATTGATTGCATTCTTATTATTCACATTTTGTATCATTCAATATTATTACATTATCACTTTGCATTCAAAATTTTTATTTCATGATTTTTCACCATTAAAGTTATTTTACAATATTTATCATCTCAACAAACTGAGGTAACTAATCAAATTTAAAATAAAAATGACTCAATAAATCTTAGACATATCTAGCATATTTAAAATGGTTATATTAATATTAGATTTATTTACATATTATTGATAAAATTAATCATATGTTCATCATATTATCTATAGATTTTCCTTGGCCGCACACCAATGAAACCAAATCAGCCTAAATCCATCTTAACTCTAGATCTATCAAGCTTCGAGAGGGATCAAATCTCTCGAGGTGCAAACCTTTCCTCAATTTTTGTACTAAAAAATGAGGTCTGCACCTCAACGGATTTGATCCCTCTCAAAGCTTGATAGATTCGCAGTTAAGATAGATCTAAGCTGGTAAAAATTACAAAGCTTCCATGCCTTCAGATTGTACACCAACAACTTCAAATTTACATTTACATGAACTTGAAATCTAAATTAAATTTCCATTGTAGATTAGTTTTGTAATCTATAATAAAAAATGGTGTATGAGGGCAACAAGAACTTTGATGCTCTACCATTTCACAGCTGAAATGGGCTGCTATTCCTATTGTAAGAAGGTTTCACGCCTATTCGGATCAAAATTGATGCCTCAGCTAGACTTGTAACTCGCTCATAATCAGCAACCTAGATCGAAACAGGAATGCTTGTTTTCTGAAATATTCTTCCATACCTATGATTGCAATTGTAATGAACAAATTCATTATAAAAGCCAGTAAATCGTGACTCGTAATACTCATATATTTTCTTCGAACTCCGCACTAATATTCCTTGTGACGTTCAATACCATCAATTGCCTCCTCCATTACCGATTCCTGGGCTTGGAGTAGAACCCAGTTTGTATTTGCTGCTTTTTTTTTGCTAGAGCTGATCATCTCCGCTGTTGTGATGGTATTTGACAATGTTGACATTTCTTGCTTGAAAATTATGATGGATTATCTGCATGTGTCCGACCCCAGGGTTGTTACTGGATGTGGAGAGTCGTTGTTCCTTCGCCATGGAATTTACATATTCGGCTTTGTTCGATGATGAAGACGACTCCATTTTATCAGTCATTTGGATCCTACGATTTGGCCTGAAAGATAATGACTTCTTGTTGGCAGCACCCTTGTAGGACTAGCCACTTATGGGGTCTAGGATCTCTTGAACACACCCCAACGAGTCTTTTTCCATATGACTGTTGTCAATTTTCAAGCTAGATTCATCGTCGACAAGGGAATTGGGGCTGGGATTAATGGCTGAAATACTATCGGGGGAAATAAATAGGTTATTATATTTGAGAAACCTGGCGTTGGTATGGCTAGCAACGAGCAAGAAGGAGATGATAATCAGGAGCACGATTATAGTTTTCTTCATCATAAATCTCGGTGTTTGCAGACAACCGATATGATATCAGAGAGAGGTACACCTGTAAGAAGTAGTAGTGCATCAATCCCCGGGCAATTCAATTTTAGGATTAACCTGTCGTGGACCGTGGTGTAAGCGGGCACTGTTGCCAGTGCCTGGCAGCCGGCAAAGGCAAAGGGACATGACGCGCGTCTGGAAGTTCAGCTAGTGGTGGAACATTATTTTCCACTTTATATTTTATTAAATGTTGGTGGGTAAGTATATGTTTATGGTTAGATTTAAATTGGTTTAAATTTAATAGTCGACATATATTGTTTATAAAAATTTAATAACTTATAAATTGAAAAATATATGTTGTCTAACTAATATCTTATTCTTAAATTGGTTAAATGACTTTTCAATAATATGACTATTCAAAATGAATTTAAATCTCACTGTAAACATATACTACCCACCAACATTTAATAACACATAAACTCGAAAATATGGAAAATATGTATTGCCCAGCTAGTGCCCCCTTCTTGAATGGCGAGCCTTATTTCAGCTGCCATAGGCCCATTAATGCGGCCAGGCAGCTGATGCCCGCCACACGATGGTCTACACTTTTAATCGGACGGTGGGCATCAGCTGCATGAGCCGCATTAATGGGCCTATGGCAGCTGAAATAAGGCTCGCCTTCTTGAATCGGTTAAGCGACTTTCGAATAATGTCACTTTCCGAAATGACTACACAGGGCAGTTGGGCAGGAAAGTTTGACCCGGTTGGATCTATTCTTTTTCTTGGGTAATACGTCACGTGCTCGTAAAGGCACTATGCTCGAGCTGGGGCGTCACAGTGTACTCTAAAGGGTTAGTGTTCAATGAATCCTAATTCCACACACATTTGTTTGGGAAAAGAATAAAATAAAATAACAATGACTATTTTAATTCAAAAGTTGAAGGATGAGATTCGTAGAAAATCTCGTGGGAGAGTGTTCTGAGAATAATGAAAAACTTGTATCATTGACTTTCGATGGAATATTTTCTCCAAGTTATAAAGGGGTTATAAATGGAAATTAATATAAACTAGCAATTGCATGGAAAGTAAGGAAAGGTGCAAAAGAACGCACTTAAGATAATATGAGTAGGGAATGTGGAAGATAAATAATTAAGCTAAGTATTTGGATAATGATATACAATCAACATTTGAGTTTTTATATATCTTCTAAAAAAATGTAAGAGGAGGTTAAATGTAAGAAGAAAGTTACACTAACATAAATGTCTCATAAGAATGAAAATTCTTGCAAGCACAAGGGACATAGCAGAGGAGTTCAATTTCTTTGGGATTTTAAAAAATGGCAGAGGTTAAATGTAAGAAGAAAGTTACACTAACATAAATGTCCCATAACAATGAAAATCCTTACAAGCACAAGGTACATAGCATAGGAGTTTAATTTCCTTGGGTTTTTTAAAAATGGCATGAAATAAATTCTCGAAAGGAGGGGAAGAGGAAATTAACTTGAGAAATGAATGAGGGGGAGGGTTTGCGATTAAAGATTAAGTATTAAGCATTTGAATGAGAGGCTAACAAGAATGGATTAAATTGTATCCATCTTTATTTATAACTAAGAGGTTTGTGATCCTAACATATGTAATAGGTAAATATATGTATATGTGTGTGTGTGTGTGTATACCTATCAAATTTGTTAGGCTTACCATCCTCTTGGCACATAGGATCTCTGACGTAACCACATAGGCCCTTCAACCTTAAAACATATTTGTACAATGGCCCACCAACCAAACAGATTTATACACATAATATCACATAGTATCATAGATCTCAATAAGGTTGGTCTCACCAACCTAATTATCATATTTATAGACACACAAATTATTCAAGGTTCTAGATGGAGGTATTACATGTTGAATGATTATGAACTGGAAGAAGAATAATTAGGGGAACCAAGAGTCCTAGATGAGGATGAGGTTTCAAATTACAGAGGAGGGCCATTAAATGTAATGAAAAATAAACCAAAGATGGGCTAGTTGGTGTTGAGATGCAAACTAATTAAGTAAGGGGTATGTTGTGTCTAATGAATAAAATGGTAAAATACCTTGCATTTTATAAGATATTCTCGTAGGGAAATCTTTGATTTCAATAATGAAATATCACCTTAAGATGTAAAAATTTAACTAAATGTTAAAGAAACAATATAGTGAGTTACACAAATCAATCCAATGATTGAGCACTTTATGCTTAGGTGGTGCAACAAGTGGTTTTATTTTTTTTGGATCAACATAAATACCCAAATAGGGTCTATTCTTTATCAAAATAAAACATTATATCCTATAAGAGAATTTTGATGCAATTAAACGAATCTTAGTCTATATTTAACGGCTTTATAAGAAACTAACAATAGGGGGAAAACGTCCCTTGCATAGATGAGTGAAATTAAAAAAGACAAAATAAGAAGTATAGGATAATAGGAAATGAAAGTCAGACAGGATTATAGAGATCTATATGAGGTGCTCTCCATTATATGGTACACACATTGATAAGGATACCTTTTCAAACAACCTCTTCATAGAAGTTTAGTGGGTTAATTTTCATTCAAGTTCAAATCAGTTAGTTAGGGGATATCAATTAGTAAAAGAGAATTTTCTTGCTATTAAATCTCAAATAGAAACCTTGGCATTACTCAATTTAAAGAGAATTCCAACTATGAAAATGGTTCTATCCATGTCTAAGAGAAATTATTTTAAGGTAATTTAAATCTCAATCACTATGTCTCAATGTGAGATTACTATGGGGAGTGATTTATATGCCTATTTCCAATGTATTATCCTAACTATAGGGTGGTTTTATTACTCTAGCGCAATTATGTGTGTTATATTACATGGAAACATGAACCAACCATATACTTTAGGTGAGTAGTATGTACACACGAGGTGTCTATTACATTAAAATAAAAATACTTTAAAGTACAATAAATTTCAATAAAATGGAATCGAAGTGAGTAAGAAAGTTTTTAAAAAAATACAAATACTTAAAGATTAGAAAGCAAAAAAAAAATCTTCATCTAAGTCTAATTTCAAAATTGAAATCAATCTACAAAATTTATATATCAAAATGAAAGACAATCTAATTTAAGTTAGTGTTTCACAAGCCAATAATTTCGAAGAAGAAAGGTACAAAATGTCGGAAAAATACTATGATTTTAAAATGAATCTTTTCTTTCTCTAACATGAATCTCTAATTTTAAATAAATATCTTTCTATAATGAAATGTGATCTATAAGATTTTTAAAAAAAAGGAAAAAAAATCAAGATGGAAAATTGTAAGCAAGGGATTCCCACAAATATACAAAACTAAGACAAATAATAAGTTAGGAGAGTATTCTTCTCTTTATCCAAGATTCTAAGTATGAAAATATATCTAAAGGATAAGAAACAAGGTAAGGTTCTACCCTATAGCTTACTACAATAAAAAATTTAAGATGTAATCTTAATGAAATCAAACAATTCAAGATACTATAGATGCCAAGAATTTGTTTTCTTAATCATAGATGGTATTGTCAATGAAAAGACTTTATATAGAACAAAAAAAAACTAAAAAATAAGACTATAGGACCTAAAGAATGATTAAGTATCTAGAAAAAATCCTAAAAATTAAATAGTTTGAATTATCGACCGAGTACCAAAACTTTCTCTACTTCTTGCATTGGCCCCTATAGAAACCACATGTAGAGGCTACATTAAGAATGTTTATAAAACCATAAAATATTTTATGACATGTAGAGGTAAATAGAATGCTCAAAGTTTTCCTGCTCTATAAATATAAAGTTCTTTAATCCACAGTCTCCTATGCACACAACACAAAAATTAAAAACAATTAAACTAGGCTCTAAAAATCTAAACTTAGTGGGCATAGGGGTATTCAAACATGCATTGACAACCGAGGATAAATAAATTATCCTAATGCTAGTGGACTCAACAATCTATTTGTGGGGGAATGTATAAAAATAGGAGTGAAAATTTGTAGATTTATAGAGTTACTTCTATATACGTTAAAGAGAAAAAATTGTTGGAAATATATTCACTACTGAGAGGGGGGTGAATCAATAATCTATTATATATTCTCAATAGTCTATTAGCTCATAAAAACATATAATGATCCAGACTGATGCAGGAACGCAATAAAATACAAAAATAAACATAAATGCAAAGATGCAGCAGAAATAACACTTCATTTCATTAATATCAAATACTAAAAAATGCTTACAGACAGAATGGAAAATAAACTAGCTCGAACGATGGTAGCTTATCTCTTAGAAGAGATGTGGTGGCTACATGCCTCTGAAATGTGTTATAATGAGGCTCAAGGGTGTTTTTATTATTGAACAACATGGGAAAATACTAAACATCCAAAAACCTAACCCTAGGAGATGAAGAAAAAAAACTATGGGCCCCATTTGGGTAAATTAGTACATCAACTTCTCAGGGACATAACTGTGGCACACGATCTTTGTTTGACTTGCACAATACCTCGTTATAAATATCTATCTGAGGACTAAAAATTCTGAGTGACTGACATTAGTTAAAGTGCCATGTTGGTCCTCGTTTTCCGAAAAAGTTTCGTTTAGGGCCTCACAATGGCTCTAAAAGTTTAAGACTCGAAAAACTGCCAAAAATAGTAAATTCTGTTACAATTAAGGAAACTAAAAAATTGAAAGAAACAATGGTTAGGGTCCTATGGAATAGGCAAGTGGCAACAAATATCTATTTGGATCAATCCTCCCCCCTTAAGAAGCAATGGTCCCCATTGCATTGAGTTCATCTATGTGATGAGAATATTTCTGTTGAATCTGGTCCTTGGTGAACCACATGCCCTGGTGAAGGAGTTGACCTGCTTTGAAAAATCAATATAGCTAAATCCTTTGCTAGAGGGTGTTCTTCATCTTTGTTTCCATGATATGATTAGTTATGGCTTGTTCTATGCAGTCTCGGTTTAACTATGTTGGTGTGAGATTTTCTGCAATATTGAATGTGTCCAACAATGGTGGAAATTAGGGTCGAAGGCGGTCCACATTGAACACTGGGTGAAAAACAAGGAATGGTGGAAAATTGAGCTCAAATAAATTTTCTGATACCACCTTGGTGATGACTTATGGCCCATATTGGAGTGGGTGAAGCTTGCA
The DNA here is from genome assembly GCA_034641835.2 of Pinus albicaulis. Lineage (NCBI taxonomy): Eukaryota > Viridiplantae > Streptophyta > Pinopsida > Pinales > Pinaceae > Pinus > Pinus albicaulis. The sequence continues at coordinate 1,117,091,225 of CM076577.1, read as the reverse complement.
GTGGGGCCCAACGAGGCGCTCTTTCTGAAAATGTTGCAAAATTTTGTCACCCACCTGGAAGTTGTGTGGGCACCCGATGTTGATCATGTTGTTGCTTGTGCTTAGCATTAGCTCTCTCCAGTATATCATGGACTTGTTGGCAGATGTGTTGAATGTGCTCAATGAATTTGTTCGCCTTGCCAGCTTCGGACTGGACATGAGGTGAATCTGCCTGAGTAGCTGCAAATTGTATGGCCACATCAATGGGACATAATGACTGGAATCCCAAGCCCACCTGAAATGGTTTGTGGCTAGTTGAGTTGTGGAAAGCCCAGTTATAGTTGTGCTAGACACAGGGGAGGCTTTCATCCCATGTGTGTCGATTATTCGAGTTGTACATGTGCATAATGTGTACGATCATCCTATTGATGACCTTTATTTGGCCATCAGTTTTGGGGTGGAAATTTGTGGAGTTAGTAAGCTTGGTGTCCAGCATCGACCAGATACTTCACCAAAATGTACTAAGTTATATGAAACCAGCTACAAAAATAGAAGAAAAGCGATATCAACGCCTTAGAAATGAACCACTTCAAGGGGGAAACCTCCTTTATATTACATAAATGAACATTTTTTAGATGATTCAAATGACAAAACCTCCTTTATATATATAGGATTCCATGGGGTAACAGTCTAATCCTAGCCGACCTAACAATAATAATGTAAGGGCGCAACAATAACAATAGTGGGGTTTTATGGGGCACATTAATAACAATATGGGGGATATAGGGGTACAACAATAACAATAAGGGGGCTACACAACAACAATAAGGGACTACACTAGTAATATAGGGACCCAACATGCCCCTCTCCTTCAAAAAAGTGTTGTCCTCAAAGCTTCAGTAGCTTTGGATGCTTCTGTATAAAATTATCATCCTCCCATGTGTAATCTTTAGTGGGTAAGTTCTTCTGCTTAATGAGATACTCTAAAATTGATTGATTTAATAGCGGTCGAGTTCTTGTTTTCATGACTGCTTCAGGTTCCAATATGATTTTTCCTTCCTCATCAAGTTATGGAAATATTGTTTGAATTGGAATTTTGTCACCTATAATCTTCTTTAAGCATAAAACATGGAAAACTGGGTGCACTCGATAAGAAGCATGAAGCTCCAAACATTTTTTCACTATCTCAGTTTACCCCTCAGATTCAAGATAGTAAGATGAGCTATGAGCTAGTTGAGTACCGAAACAATAAAATAATTCCCTCCAAAAATTTCCAGTGAAAATGGGATATATCTTGCTTACAATAATCTTTGGGTTTCCATGTAGCTTTTGAATTGTTTCCATAAATGCAATAGCAATTGTACTTGCTTTAAATGGATGACATAATTGACAAAAGTGTGCATACTTGGTAAGTCTATCAACTACCACCATGATGACACTCTTTCCTTTGGACTTAGGTAGAACTTTGATAAAATCCATTGAAACCTCCTCCCAACGTTGACTTGGAATGGGTAAATGTTGTAGTAGACCTGGGGTCTTAATTGTCTCAACTTTATTTTGCTGGAAAACCAAACATTCTACCACAAAATTTTGAATATCAGATTTAAGGCCATCCCAAAAAAAATATTTCTTCACCTTGTGGTAAGTTTTTAAAAATCTTGAGTGTCCTCCTATGGGAGAGGTGTGCAATTCCAAAAGAATATTTTATTTTAGTCGGGAATTCTTACAAAGATATAAACGATATTTGTACCATATGGAATAATTTTTCTAACTAAATGTACTAGATGTAATGGGATCTTGCTGCAACTTTTGAATGAGTTTCCACACTTCTTCATCATTTTTCCATTCCTCCCTTGCTTTGGTTATCCAATCTGGTTGGATAATAGAAATTGTACAAAGCAATTCTTTGATCACCTCCTCATCCTTTTTTGAGAGTTCATCTACAACAACATTTAGCTTCCCTTTTTTGTAGGTGATTTCAAAGTCATAACCCAACATCTTTGTGACCCATTTTTGCTGCTCTTCGGAAGATAGTATTTATTCCAAAAATTATTTAAGACTATAATGATCATTTTTTACCTTGAAGTGTCTTCCCATTAGGTAAGGCCACAATTTCTTTATTGTATGTAGTATTTACAACATTTCCATCTCGTAAATAGCTTTTTGTAAATAATTTCCTTTGATTGGACGACTTTCAAAAGCAATGGGTCTTCCATCTTGCATTAAAATAACACCAATTCCATTTCTTGAGGCATCACATTCAACAATAAAGGTTTTTGTGAAGTCTGACATAGTTCAAACTGGTGCTAGGCATATTGCCTCTTTAAGACGTTCAAAGGCCTTAGTTGCTTCAGGAGTCCATGAAAATGCATCTTTCTTCAATTATTTTTTTAGAGGTGTTGGTATTCTCCCATAATTATTAACAAACTTGTGATAATACCCTGTTAACCCGAGAAATCCTCGCAACTGCTTTATGGTTGTGGGGACTTTCCATTCGTTAATGGCTTTAATTTTGTTAGGGTCTACCTTAACACCCTCCTGAGATACAATATGACCCATATATACCAACTCTTGTACTCCAAATAAAAATTTAGAGGTTTTTGCATATAATTTTTTCTCCTCCAATAGTTTGATCACCTTGTCAACATGTTGAAAATGATCCTTCCAAGACCTTCTGTATATTATTATATCATTAAAAAATAATAACACAAATTTTCTAAGGAAGGGTTTAAAAATGGAATTTATCAACCCTTGAAATGTAGAGGGTGCATTGGTAAGGCCAAATGGCATGACCAAAAAGTCATAATCACCCTCATGAGTTTGAAATGTTTTTTTTTTCAGAATATCTTCAATATTCATTCTAATTTGATGATTGTGTGAACGAAGATCTAACTTGGTAAAATAAATTTCTCCATGTAATTCAACCAATAATTCATCAATCATAGGAATGGGAAATATATATTTAATAGTGAGCTTATTGAGCTCCCTATAAGCTGTAAAAATTCACCATGATCCATCCTTGTTGTGCACCAATACTACTGGAGCAGAGAAAGAACTTTGACTAGGTTGAATTATACCACCCTCTAACATTTCTACAATCATATGTTCATTTTTCTCTTTTGGACATAAGGATATATGTAAGGCCTGATGTTTGGAGGAACACTTCCTTGAATCAATTGAATAGCATAATCATAATCACGAAAAGGTGGGAGTCCTTTGGTAGTTTCAATCACCTTGGAATGATTGTCCAAGACTTTTTGGAGATATGGAGAAATAGATGATTTTGATGTTGGAACTTCTAGTGAGCATAATTGTGCAATTACGCCTAATTTTTCTTTCTTTATAATTTATTTCAAGACATTAGAGCTTATTATATTTCCTGGCTTCCCCGTGATACCCCTTAATTCAACTTCCTTTCCTTCCAAATTTTTTTCAGGAAAATTCATTGAAAATTAAAAGATACCATCCCCAAAGATTGTAACCATTGTACTCCTAGTACAACATCAACACCTCCCATTGGAATGTAAAGCATTGGACTATTCAATACATATTCCCCCATGGTTAGCTTGATATTATGGAATTTTCAAAGAAATTTATAGTCCCGCCATTTGCAACCATCACTTGACACTCTAGTGTTGGGTACAGGAAGAAATTCAATTCTTTGGCTACCTTACAATGAATAAAATTATGGGTACTACCTGAATCAATCGATACTATTACCTTTTTTGTCTTGACATGTCCTTCTATCTTGAGAGTTTGGAAAGTGGTAATTCCTTCCAATGCATTACATGATATGGTCAGACTCATTTCTCCTTTCTCTAGGGTTAGTTCCTGGTGTATATCCTCTTCTTTTTAAGTTTCTTGTTCATTTTCTTCCTCCTCTTCACAATATATGTAAAATAATTTCTTCTTAGCACACTTATGAACTTTAGCGTATTTTTTATCACAACTGTAGCAAAGCCATTTTTCTCTTTTTCCTTCAAATTTTTGTGGTGTCAACCTTGTAGGTTATGGAAGTCTAGGAGTAGCAACACTTCCATCTTTATAAATGTGAGTGGTAGGCTTCCTTGTCGCCATAAATTTACTTTCAATTTTTTTTGCCAACTTGAATGCCTTTTCCAATGAATTAGGTTCCCAAAGGAAAACCTCATGTTGGATGTTATCCTTTAAAGTCTCTATGAAGAAAATAATCCTGTGTTCCTCTGGAATATTAGTTACCCTTATATTCAATTTTTGGAAGTCCTCAATGTGCTCCACCATTGAACCCTTTTGTTTGAGATTTATCAATTGGCTAAAAAAGGTGTTTTTCTTTGTATCCTCATCATGTGCTATCATTTCCTCCATAAAAATTGACCAAGTGATAATGTTTTTAGAAGAGAAAATCCATTGATACCATAAAAATGTATTTTTTCTAAATGTAAATTTGAAATGCATACCTTTTGTGTGTTTTGCACATTATGGAGGATCAAGATATTGCTCCATATGTAGTATCCACGTTACATGATCCTTGCCATCAAACTCCCTCATATCGATATTTGGAATATGGTGTCTCTTCAAACCAAAATTAGAGTTTATGAAATAATGATTAACATTTATTTTGTTCTCATCATCACTTTCCTCTAATACCTTTTCGCCATTAGAAATCATTTCTTGTATAAAATTTGTCAAACCTTCCTTCAAACATTGCATGTACGCATTTAGATCATTCTTCATGTCTTCCATGTTTCCTTTCATTTTTTCATCGATGTCATCCATCTTAGCTTCCATGCATTTCTTCAAAAATTCCATTTCATTTTTTTCTCTTTCCGAGAGCGAAATTTGGTACACTTGGTCCTCTAATTTTGATATATCATGTTGTGCTTCTTCCTCTTCATTCGTCATAGTAGAGTATTCTAAGGGCTTAATGGGTGTTGAATTATTTTTAGGGGGGATTTTAGAACCCAATATTGATATGTGTGCCTCAATATGCCCTTGGAATCACTTCCAAATTATTTTCAAACAAGACTTATGCAATTTGAAAAACAAATACGCACATTTTTCTTGCTTTTGAGGAGCTCGATGTTAAAACTGATGTATCTCTGTAATTTTGGATCCATGAGATTTTATCTTCAGTATTTTAGCAGCCCTTTGAATCTTCTTTCCAATGCCACATGTTTGATTTGGATTCATCAAGAAAAAGTTATGTCCAATCTCCCACAATGACCTAATTATGGACCGGTTCATTAGCATGAACTTGTACAACATGCCACTTGTCATTATGTCCTCCTTCGGCTCTGAAATTGATACACATGAAACTAAAATCTATTTAATTTCGACAAAGTTTTACAGAATTTAAATTCGGTGCTCAGAGAGAGAGTTATGATAATTTTCCCAAGGCCACATTTTTTAGATGAAATTTGGAAGCCTACAGAAACTCTAACTTACACAGATCATATCTCTGAAAATATTTCAAACCAATATCTGAAATTTTTACACGATGTTCCTGAGGATTTCTTCACAATTTGGTTTTTTTTCGCTTCTCAAAATTCGTAGAAAATTCAACGATGTCATGTTTGAAGCAGTGAAACCCTAGAATCCAAAGCCCTAATACCAAATGTTATGAAACGAGCTCCAAAAATAGAAGAAAATAGAGATCAAGGCCTTAGAAATTAGCAACTTCGAGGGGGAAACCTCCTTTACTTTACATAGATGAAAAAGTGTTGGATGATTCCAATGGAAAAGCCTCCCTTCTATATATAGGAATCCATGGGGTCACAATATAATCCTAGCCAACCAAACAATAATAATGTAAGGGCACAAAAATAACAATAGTGGGGCTTTATGGGGTACAATAATACAAAATGCAGACTATAGGGGTACAACAATAACAATAATGGGGTTACACTAACAACAATAAGGGACTAGAATAGTAATATAGGGATCTAACACTAAGGAACCTGCTATCTCGATATAATATAATGGACTGTGGGATTCCAAAGTGCACCCACACTCATTCAAAGAAGAGTTTAGAAATGGCATCTACTATGATATTCTTCTCGCAGGCTGTCATAATGGCCATTTCAGATAATCTATCGACGATCACAAAAACACAGTAATTACCATGCTTGGTAGAAGGATGGCCCGACTTGTAATCCATGGAGATGGATTCCCAAGGTCAGCTAGGTGTAGGCAGCGAATTATATATGCCTTGCTTCTAGATGGCCGGTTTGGAAATGCAACATGTAGTGAAGGATATGATGTACTTAACAACATCATGTCAAATTTTCAGCCAATAGAAATAGTATTGCAGTACTGCCATTATTTTCTCAACCCAGAAATGTCTAGTGACCCAACTGTAGTGCGCTTCCCAAATTATCTTGGAACACTCACTTGACGGAACACAGAGGTGTCCCATGTGGTATAACAGTCCATCCTAGAGGTGAAAATATGGAACTTGTTTACCCTCCATGAGTGTATGGTATTTGTTGTCGAATTCGGGATCAGTTTTGTAGAGAGGCGACCAACCTGAATTCTCGTGCCTACAACAGTCAAGCAAAATTTTTAGTGCCATGATTGGTAGTCGGCTGAGGTAATGTGAAACATTATTGGTGTTGTCCATCTTGTTCTTCATGTTCAAATGGAACTATTGCAGGTATGTGAACCATTTTTGATGTCGATCATTATGCAACTTCCCTTGTGTTTTTATGAACTGGATGGGGTCGATGATCCGTGTGGATGAGTGCTTCCTTCCCAAAAATGTAATTATTTCATTTTCAAAAGGCCTGCATAATGGAATACATTTATTTATTATAGTTGGGATACTTTTGGACTGTGTCTGAAAGTGTCTCACTATGGTATGCCACTAAATTCCCCTGCTGAGTAAGTACTTCCCCAATAACATAGTTAGAGCCACCTGTCTCGATCTCAAATGGTTGTTGCAAGTCTGGTAATGTGAGCACTAATGCAGAGCAGAGGCAACACTTCAACTTTGCGAACACCTTCTATTGATATTCAGACAAAAATAATTTTTCTTTCGCTCATCCCTTGGTGACTTGAATCAAAGGCCAAGTGATATGAGATAACCCGAATACGAACCTGCGACATAAATTAATAAGACCTAGAAAGTTGTAGAGCTCTGTTAGAGTGGATGGAGCTGGCCAATCACAAATGACCTGGATCTTCGCTGGGTCAACATGTACCCTCCGCTCATCAATAATGTATCCCAGATATTGAACTTGGGTCATGCCAAAAGTGCATTTCCCAAAATTGGCACACAAATTGTGTTGCTATAGTGTTTGGAGGACTAGCCAAATGTGGTGGAGGTGCTCTTCCAAAATATGGCTGAATATCAGGATGTCATCCAAATACAGCACCGCGAATGAGTTAGTGAATGGTCACAAGATATCTTCGATCAACCTCATGAAGGTTGCGGGAGCTTTCCTCAACCTAAAAGGCATGACCAACCATTCAAAAAGGCCCTCCTTAGCTTTGAAGGTTGTCTTCCACACATCAGAGGGTTTGATTGGTACCTGGTGAAATCTGGACTTCAAGTTAATATTTCTGACATATTTGGGCCCCTTTAATTTCTTGAGAAGGTAATCAATCCGCGGGATCAGATACCTATTTTGGACAGTGATCTTGTTCAATTCCTGATAGTCAATTAAGAGTCTCCAAGTCCTTTCCTTCTTCTGCACCAACACGATTAGGATCCCACAGGGAAATTAAATCGACCAAATGTGACCTTTCTGAAGTAGCTCTTGAATCTACCTCTCGATTTCATCGTTCTCCAGAATATAGCACTGATAGATTGGTCCATTGGGTAGCAGTGTGCCTCAGGTCATATCGATGAAGTGCTTGACCTAACAATGTAGAGGTACCCATGTGGGTGAGGTGAAGATGTCCCCATATTCCTGCATGATCTTGTCCATATGTTTTTCTCGTGCGGAGGAGAACTTTCTCGTGGCTACAATATTATTATTTCCCCAAGGGTGGATCATTAGGAAAAAAAATTTCCCAGTTTTGGAAGTGAGCTTAATGCATTTTTTTGCGGTGATCAAAGAGATGGTAGTAGGTGGTGCTACCTCTGGTATCATGTAAAACTCATTTCCCAAAGTAATAATAAAATCGCGAGAACTAGACTCATAAACAACATGTCACTTCCACAATTATGGTTGGCCTGATAATAGATCACAAAAATCAAGAGGAGAAATATCACATAATACCTCATTTGTGAAGGGCTTGATGTTGTAGGGAAGGTGACACTACTGGAAGATGTGAAGATATTGTCCTTACCGAAGCCACCCGATGGTGTACGGTTGTGGGTGTGTTGTGGTTGTTAGGCATAACCAATTTATGACCTCTGCTAAAATGAGGTTCTTTTGGCTCCCATTGTCGATAATGAAATGGAGCGATGAACCCTTCACCCTCATCTAGGAGTGGAAGAGGAACTCTCCCTCTTTTAAATCTTCAAGTTCCTCCTTTTGGATATTGGTGGTGGAAATAGTGGCGTTGGGCTCCACATCGATAATATTATTCCCTTTTTCATTCCTCTTGTCAGGTTCTGACTCAGAGTCTAAACATGTATATGATTCATATACCTTCATCTCAGCCACCAGTAACTGCCTGGACCGAAAATAACTTGTTTTGTGAGTGGAGATCTTATGGAACTCACACCACTTTCCTATGTCCTTCTTTGGCTTTGTGGTGTTGTTCTTTTCTTGCAGCTTTGGCGGGTTGTCCCAGGTTGCCCGACCTTGGATTTGTACTTTGTTATGCGGTTTGGGGGAACCTTTCCCTTGCTTCAAATTCACAGATCCAAAGTCTCACTTCTTCTGTTTGAATTTATTCTCAATATTGGAAGCATACCGGTATCCTGCACCAAGCGAAGAGATGTCAAGGAACTCCATTTCCTCTTGAATGTATCTATAAGGACAAATATAGTACTTCAAAACAAAATGTTTCCCTGAATATTTGATAACCAACTTTATGCGTAGGGTATTAAACAAATTCTTCAACTCATTCACATCTTGATCCCTTTGATGTTGCAGCATCTTCTATTGTATGTACTTGTCCTCATAGGTCCCCACAGGATAATATTTTTCCTTGATGGTGCCTAGGAAATAATTCCAAGTGGGTGTGGCCAAGAACATGGAGGTTTCTATGTCGTCCTTCTGCTCACAGTAGGCTTCCCATTAGTCCTTGAAATGGGGGGAAACTTTGAGGAGTGCAAAAGTAATATTTTCCCGATTGGAAAAGTATTGAACTAAGAAATATAATTCTAATAGATTCAACTATCTATCTATGATGTCTCCATCTATTTGGCCCTCAAATATGGGAATGTCAAAGTTTACTTGTACCTTAAAAGGAGTGGTGCCTCCAAAGTGGTTGTTGGATGAAGGTGTGTCGCCGATGGGTAGCCGTTGAAGGATCTGGGAAACGTTATCCATCTTTGCATTCCTTTGTTTCTTGAGGGCCTCCTCGAGCAATATTGTGATAGGATCCCATGCATGCTCATCTTTCTTTTCTTCCACCATGGGAGGTCGTCAGGGTTTGCAAGGGTGATCTTGCAAACGTTCAACTAGATCGAGCCATAACTCCTATATCCCAACCTCGTTGAGGACATGCAAAGAAAAATAGAGAAAGAGAAGATCGCTCTAATACCACTAATATAGACTTATTCAGGAACGCAATAAAATATAGAAATAAACATAAACAAAAATATGCATCAGGAATAACACTTCATTTCTTTAAAATGAAATACTCAAAAATGCTTATAGACATAATGGAAAATAAACTATCTCAGGAGATGGTAGCTTATATCTGAGAAGAGATGTGGTGGCTACATGCCTCTGGTATGTGTTACTATGAGGATCACGGGCCTTTTTATTATTTAACAACATGGGAAAACCTTAAACATACACAAACATAACCCTAGGATATGAGGTGCCAAAACTATGGGCCCTGTTTGGGTAAATTGGTACATCAACTTCCCCGGGACATAACTTTGGCATACAATATTTGTTTGATTCGCATAATACCTCGTTATAAATATCTATATGAAGAATACAACATTCGAGTTAGAAAAATTAGATGTAAACACATGTTGCACCTGGTTTTTCCAAAAAACGTCGTTTAGGGCCTCAAAATGGCTCCAAAATTTCAAGACCCAAAAAAGTGCCAAAAATAGTAAATTGTGCTACAATAAAGGAAAATGAAAAACTAAAAGAAACAATGGTGGGATTCCTAGTGGAATAGGCGGGTGGCCACCAATATCCACCTTGATCATATAAGCATCAATAAAATGAAATAATTTATTTAAAGTTTCAAAAAGTTTCGTTTGGCGGTAAACGGGGGCCAGCCCCCCCACACTCCATATGATCTGGCACTGGAACCAAAGGCTACAAAAGTTCCATTGGGGGTTTGTTTAACGGCGATGTCCCGACAGTTAAGGGCCATGTGGCCAACAAAACACAACAGTTAATGCGGAGGTTAACCCACGGATTTCTCGGTGGTTAAACTCCGCGGTTTCAGCGGAGTCCTATGTGAATGCACATCCATTAAATTTTATGCCAGAGTTAACATTTCGACAACTTTGGGTGTGTTTTCTAAATTTGGAGATTTTTATTAAATTTAACTATAGTTAGCTGTCTATCTCCACATTTAGTGGAGTTTTCCTAGGTGTCATTGGGAAAAATGCATGGAGAAGTCAATTTTTGACCAATTCTGGTGAAACAAGAGTCTACCTAGACTACTCTCAACATTCTTAACACACTGGAAGAGGTTTCAAAGCCATCGGAGGTTATCTTGTGTAGGTTTAGCTTCAACAAAGGTCAAGGAGCCACAAGGGCCGGTAGGGTGTTTTCAGTGTATTGAGCATCCATTCTCTATTTTCTGCAAATGAATAGTCATTATTGACTAATTAAATAATTATGAAGCTTTTTTTACAGAGATCACAACCATTTGATACTTTTATTTGCATTTACTTACCATTTTTTAGCAATAAGATATGAGGGACATGCCATTGGGAGCTGGACCAGTAGATGTAGCCCAAGAGGGGTGAACTGCTTCATCAAATTTGCTAGGGATTGTTACATGTGATGTTTTTTTCTCTGTTATTTACTGTTGTACAGTGTTTTACAAGCAAATTACATGCTTTAACCTCACACAGGAATTTGTTTAACTAAGTTAAAACCATTTGTTTCACCTGCAAACTTCAGAGAACCTTATGCACAAAATTTCATTACGGTTTGGATACTTAGCACAACAAAACTAATACATTCCATTCAGATCAGAAATAACCATGAGAAACATAAACATGCACATACCAGATCACAAGTATTTCTGGTGGAAACTCTTTTGGAATAAAACCACCCTCCTATTATTGCGCTGCTCAATTCTTCTATTAATATTCTCAAAATTTTTATGTGGATTAACTTACAAAAAAAATCTAGAATACTTGATTTCCTATACATTATGCTAGCATCTATCAATTCGGAAATTTGTTTTTCTCGCGGATCTACGGAATACCATCCTCTAGAATCTCCCATAACCAACGATCCTCACCCAACCACCATTGGATTTTCCAACTCCTATTGGATGGAGAAAACTCTTCCTACTATGAATCAACCAAACATTTTTCTATATTGAAGCCTCCATGCCTTCTCTTCCTCCATGCGAACCATGTTTCATATATTTTCAGATTGGGTTTTCAATTTTCTCAACATGAGAAATACAACAACTCTACTATTCTACTCATAAAAATTTAATCACAATCTATCCCAGAGGAGGGAATTCATTCACTCCTACACACACCAAAATACTGGTCTCAAACACACCTCAAGGCTGCCAAATTTCTCCCAAAACCAACACACAAATTTTAAATCATATTCCCAATTCTATCTTTGATTTCTTCTCAAAAATATTTGATATATGTCTACATAAAAAATGTGAGTAGATGCTGCATACTCTACTTAGTCGCAATGTTCTCACAATAGCATACTCAAACACTCTCAAAGCAGCCAACCAAATATACTCACAACCTTCTTCTATTTATCATTTTTCTCTGTTGAGTAGCTTAATAAATTCTACAGGGTATGGAAGACTCAACAATCCTATTCACATGCTTCGTATTTGGTTGATGAAGGCTTATTAACAAATCAACCACTAACACCACTAGCCCTTTGATATATTCAACCTTGATTAGCTTTTAGAGGGCCCACAAACATTTTTCTAACCATATGCTAAAGATTTATTATCAATAACATCGCCACAACACCAAAATTAGTTGAGAACCATGAGAAATGTAGAGAAAAACTCATAAAAAAAACTCAGTCTTTCCCTTAGCATTTCATCCATGGGACTGAGAGCTATAACTGCTCCCATACGCTTATTTTCCAATGACTAGAGCCTAAAACCACTCCCTTAACCCATCATGCATGTGACTATGGCAGAGGAGAATCAAAAACATGTTCACTTAACTCAGAACATTCCCAAAATTCTTCAAGAGCTTGACCTAACCCTATAGAACCTCTAGAATTATATGAAATCTATGCAACAATTCACCATTTCAATTCACCAATTCCATCACCATCCCAAGTCAAACTAGGTTGAATAGGATTCTAGCCAAACACTATAGTAAGAAACTCGGCCATCAAACTTCTTTGCAACATCCATGCCATTACTATGCAACTCCAATACCTGCCAGGTATTGTCCAGAATTTTCACAAGAATCTCAGGTGTCTAGAAACACATGTATATCCTCTCCAAGACCATTGTATAACATCATCAACATGTGGAGACGTAATCCGGGACATGGAGACCAATCAACAAGGCTCCTCAACACTAACTCTTGTAGAAGCCACTAACATCTATATGTAACAACATTATTAAGGATATCATGATCATGGGAAGGCCTCAAACTAGCTCAACATATCATCATCCAACTCATCATGACATGGGACCATCTCCAAGCTAGTCAAAACTAGTAGACATGCCAACGACCATCTCCAAGCTAGTCCAAGCTAGTATACATGCCAAGGACCATCTCCAAGCTAGTATACATTCTAAGTACCATCTACACCTCAATTATCTTCTACGGCACATACAAATCCATAACCATTTCACCTGAAACCCAGGAAACCAGGTTGACATCAATGACAACCAACCACACGTCTGCAACACTGCAACACAAATCAATGGCAACAATACCTCCCTTGGGCATTGATGCCAACCCCCCAGCTGAAACAATCCTCTCAGAAACATCCTCACATTCTCCCCCTCTGATAATAATGACATAGGGTTAAACATGTCAAGGATGAATGCTATATACTCCACTGAATATAATATGCAGGTGATGAACAATGAACTATGAGACTGAAATACAAAAACACTCCCCCTGTAAGATTTGTGAACTAAACTCCCCCTCGACACAATATATGTCAAAACATCAACACACTAAAGCAACAAAATACATCTCCCAGCAACAGCAAAAAACTCATACGTCAACAACAACAATGACTATCTAGAAGCAACATCTCTCTGAAGTAGACATGTTAGTAGCAAATCCTTGATGAAAAGGACACAAAATTATGATGATCCATACTCCACTGAATACAAACATGTCCATGGTTGAATGTAAAATGAAGCACATAACTGAAAATTCCTCCTTTCCATATGTAAGAGGCTACTCCACATGGACCAATGACTAAGACTCAACGATATGCAATAATGTACATGGATTCGTGATCCTATTACATGGATTCAAAATATTTGTACAATGACAACATATGCCAATACATGGTTGAACCAACTCTCATGACTCACCATAAAACATATTCCAATCACAACTCAAGATTCTGTGATTCATATCAAATGATTTACAATAAGAATCTATGAACTCATGAGCATAATACAAGGCTTCATCAATGAGATGTAATGTTGATAACTGGCATCAAGTGATGAATCATTAGAATACATGGTTGAAATATACACTCATTACAATGGCTATACACTAGGGATCACCTCTATGCATGACATAATATAAGTAAAATACATAAATTATCAGCAATATGTCCCTTATATGATAGCAAGATAATAACAATATGTATCATATGATGATGTGTGATAGTCTCTCCAAAACACCAGCCATAAATCATAATCTTCGCAGTATTAATTAGCAACACATAATAGTACACCATGGTCCAACAAAATACTATATCAGCATCATCATAAGTCAACAACATATCACATCAATCAACCCAAAATATCAACTCTCCATGGCAACAACAATAACCATCACATGGAGCATGAACCTCTACAAGATAAGAAAAACTAGGAGCAAAAAAAAAGCATAAAATTATGTAATTAAAACAACAACATCACATTATCAATCCATGCTCATATACATAAGCATCATCATATATAGCAGCAATGAAAAACATCCATCATAAATCTCATGCACCATCATCATAATAATATCCATGGAACAAACACATGCATAAAATTATCAACCCAAGATTCTTGATAGAAGCCAATTGCATATGTAGTATGCTATCCATGCATAACCAAAATCCATGCTCCTACAACAATGATATATCAAATAAAAATATAGCAATGAGATTATATATCCAACTCCTCCAAGGAGCCATGGAGCCATCGAAATATTGGAAGCATATAAAGTTATCACCCTAAACATGTGCCATTTCTCCTCTTAATCGCACCTTAGCAAAGACACCATCAGTAACAATAATCCATCATAAATAAAACATAATAAAAGATATAAGAATCAACACAAACTAACTGCATGTAAAAAGAAATATGCCATATACTCCCCCTGCAGCTATGAAAGATTCACATCTATTTTGTAGTATAAAATATATACCATGTAAAAGCAACTGTAATATGTCCCGATATTTTCTACTCTGAATGCGATGAAGAATATTACTCTCTTCATCTCTTCTTACTTTTCACTCTACCCTTCAACACATACACATTTTTTGGGGTCTTGACTCCTCCTGTAACTACCCTCATTGATCCTTCCTTCCTAATGAAGCAACCTTTGGAGTTGAATACCACTTCATTACCTCCATCAACCATTTGGATCACACTTAGGATATTGTTCTTTAGACCCTTAATGAGCCATACACCTTGAGCATTGGTCCTCTTTTCACCAAGTTTGGCCTTGGAAATTCACAATACTCATGTTGCTTCACATCTTTCAAAAAAAACATGACCATTTTTGTTTTCTTCGGGAAATGAAATTTTATCCTATCTCCTGATATGTGATGAGAGAATCCACTATAAATATACCATTCTTCATCCTCATCACGTGAGAAAAGATCAATACCACATCTTTTTAACTCTACTCCTTTTTCTTCCACAAAACTCTTAGTTTATTTCATTCTTGTGCATGTCTTTTGGGATATTGCTAGATCTAGGAATCAATAAATCCATGGCCATGTGTCCAAGGCTGTGAAAAATAAAACATTCTACTTTACCAAGATAACAAGCCAAAGGATATAATCCTTTGTTCCTCATGCTATATTTCCAATTCTTGTATTAGATCTGCAATCAATGACCTTATGGCGAAAAAGGTTACAAGAATAACATAAACCATTAAATGAACTTGTATACACGAAGGAATATCTCATTCTTTTCTTTCCAAATTGCTGCATGGTTGTGTCAAATCACTTCTAAAAAATGTTGACATATGTCCAAACTGATGGCAATTAAAACACTCAATTTCATTCATAAACGAAGCAAATGAATTTTGATTTCTTCTTTGAATCTTACTACTATCAACTTTAGGAGTGTATGATATTCTTGGTATTAAAACTCCTTTTGAATATATTTTGTTCCTTATACATTTGCTGCATCTTTTCTTCTCAATTTTCATGGTTGCTCACAAATTTCACTGTATGCTTCTTTGAATCTATCTTGCTAATTTTTCCTACATGTGAACTTCATCTCAAACCTGCTACTAGGTTGACATCAATTCCAACCAAAAAAATCATCAAAAAAGTCAATTCCAACAAAAACGCCACTTTAATGGTAGATCCACATAATATTAAATCAAATTTACACCATCCAAAGAAATGAAATTATACCTAAAAAATGAAGTAGATAGATTTAAAATATTTTTTCTAAAATCGTTACCAAATGGAAGAAAACTTAATACGCTTATGAAGAAGATTTCTAATTAGAAGTTGGTCTCTAATAACGTCTTGTATGGGAGGGTTATTTTACTTCCCAAATGTGTTGTTTATCCCTTTTGTTGTGGCTATATGTAGCTTCATTGATACCAAAATTTCTACCAAGAGGAGAAGCTCTCTCAATGTCGAGTGAAAATTTTGCAACATTTACTTACTTTGGATGGACGGTGGAGAATGGAGTGTTGTTTGTGTTTGTATAAGCAAACTAGTGGCTACAACCTCTGGACCTTATCATAATAAGTAATAATTTATTGACTATATCAAGTTTAGAAACTGATTTTAGCATTTACACCTGTCCACTTTAGGTTAGTTTACTTTCGTGGAAACAAAAAATAGGGCCGTTGTAAAGTTTGTCGGTGAATTCTACAGTTGAAACACATATATTTCTAGTGACTTTCTAATGGAAATTAAGAAATAAGTGGTAAAAAATACAATCATATTTTTTGAGGATGAGACTTTGACATGTGTTTCTTGAACTCACGTGACATAGTGGATGTTGTGTATTTATGTAACTGGACTCATTTTGGGTGATATAGAAATAAAAAAACCCTAATCCTTTTATGGCTTTCCAATTATACATTATTGAAACTACCAATAATTAAATTGCTAATTTCTACTTCATAACATTCAATGCATGTAGTGATTTTCATTTATTACATGTTTATGTTCAACATTCATTCCTCAATATTGCTAAAAACATTATTCCATATTGTTAATATATATTTAATCCCCACTACTACTTAGCAATCACAACCAAATCCACTATAGGAAACAAAGGTGTATGACATGTCAATTGAAACACAAAGTTCAGAGGTGTAGATTAATTAACAAGTGTAAGTGTAGGAAGAAGTTATCACATGCCGAAATAAGATTGAGATAGAAAATTTGAAGTTTGGAGTAGTTATTAGAAAATAAAATGAAATAAGAAATTTAATAATATCAATATATTAAGTTTCATATTTTATAGAATTACAATTGATGTGTGAAATTATGATAATAAGAAATTGAAACTCTAGAGGGTGTTTAGAAAAGGGAACTATCCTTGATCCTTAGGGAAAAAGAGTTTTATTCTACATATCATTTAGGAACATAAATTAATAACCATCTTGAGGGATATTTCTTCATTTAGAAGCTAATATGAGTAAATGTAGAAATAATATGCACACTTATTGTCTTCTACTCAAGTATAATAGTAAGTGATGAAATATATGACCACATATTCTAATGAAAAGATCTTTTATCTCATTGTAAAGCTTCAAAAATTGATCTATAGATTATTTTGACACTCTAGGGAATTCAATTCACAAGATAAACTTTTTGCAAATGAATCTACCCAGATAAAGGTTGAGTTACTCCAAAGAAATAGAAATTTATATGTTTAAGCCATCACTTAAACTCATTTCCATTTAATTAACCATTATTTCACACCATCACATCCATAAACAACACATGTCTCCATAGTTCAATAATCATAGAATATTGAAGAAGGATATGTGATTTCAATGTGCTTGCTCATTAGTTCTACTGATGTTGGACTTAATTCCTAGGTGAAATTTTAAATCCATGCATATATCTTATAAGTACACATGTGAGATAATTGTGTAATTCATGATTCGTAAGACTCTTATACTTACTTCGAACCCCTTAATAATATTTTTTATGACATTGAAAACCATCAGTTGTCGCTCTCAAGATTGAAGTAGAAACTAACTTGCACTTATTTCTCTTTTTCTTCTAAAGGTGATCATCGTCGTTATTGTGATGGGATTTCATGGTGTTGATGTATATTTCTTGAAAATTGTGATCATTTATCTACTTGTGACCATCAAATGGAGCTCTTCAAGAAGAACCATGGAATATCCCCTACTAATGGTTTATCAGTTAGGAGTAACAAGGAGCCAATATAGGTTACGAAAACAAATCCAGACCCTTATTTATAGTTTTCTCACACATATATGGTGCTTGGTTTATTAGTTTTCTATTTATTTATCTTTCTCTCATGCACTCAAAGGTCTAACTATCAATATATGTATTTTGTATTATAAATATTTGGTTAAATTTTTGTTTTCTGTCTCTTTCAAGTGGGTACACTTTTGGACATGGTCAGGTTTTCACAGTTGAATGTGCTACAAGTTTTGAGGAGTTGAATAATTTTCTTACTCATTGAGCAGTGCTTAGAATAGTAAAACGAAATAATACTTTCTGGCATGCACAAGTTCTTGGAAGGAAGGACTTGTAGGTGTCTTAATATAGGAAGGCTAAGTGGTATGTTATGAATCTAGGAAGTTGAATGAGCATGAGAAAAATTATGTGCCTCATGATTTATAATTAGCTACCATTTTTCATGCATTAAAGATGTATAAAAATAATCTCCTTGGAATGAAGTGAATTTTAATGATATATCATGGGGGTGTGAAGTATTTATTTGATCAAACAAAGTTAAATTTTATGCAAGCTATATGCCTAACCTTAATTAATGAAATTTATTTCAAACTTAAATATATAAATGCCAAGGATAAAATAGTTGTTGATGCACATAAAAATATGATACAATTGTCTCATATAGTTATAGTGAGTTCATATGGAACAAATATTGAAGGAAAGATTAAAGTTATCGAACAATAAGAGATGAGATAACAAAAAATAAAAGGGGCTTTGCAGCACGATCTTAAAGGTGAGGTAAATAAGAATTTATCCCTCAGAGGATGAGATATTACAATTTAAAGACATGATATATATTCATTCTGAGTTTTACTTGAATAGTCTCATGTTAAATGAGCTCCATAAAAATCCTTATTCCAACCACCCATTGTATCAAAAGATGCTAAATCCATCAATAACTCATATTATTTTCCCAATTTTAAAAGATATGTAGACGTATTTATTTCCAATTGCATAGAATGTAAGCAAGTAAAGGATGAATGAAACCACCAAGTAGGAATGCTACAAAAAATTACCAATTTGGAATAGAAGTGGGAAGTTATTTCCATGAATCTTATTACACGGTTTCCAAGAAAAACCAAGCAACATGATGCAATCATGGTTGTGGTAGATATGTTTAGAAAGGAATCTCACTTTGTGGCTTTCAAATCCACCCATATAGCAAGTGATGTGGCTCAAATATTCATAAAATAAATAGTGATGCTACATGGAGTACCCAAGAAAATGATCTTTGATAGAGATGCAAAATTCACCTCAAAATTTTGGTATGAGTTGTTCGTTGATTTAGGGATAGAGTTAGCCTTTAGTACCACATACAATCCACAAACATATGGGAAAACTACGAGGAAAAAATAAGTGTTGGAATAAATTCACATGATGCAATGCATGCACTAACCGAGGAAATGGGAAGAGTTTCTTTCCCTAGTGGAGTTTTCTTATAACGATGGGTTCAAAGAATCCTTGGGGGTGAGTCCATTTGAGGCTATCTAGAGGAGGAAATGCAACATGAAGCGATAACCATAAGGAAAAACTAAAAGGTGGCACAAGATAGGTAGAAGGGCTATATGGACTAAAATAGAGTACACAAAGAGTTTAAAGTAAGGGAGAATGTATACCTACGAGTTAGTCCCAAGAAGAGTTCTTTGAAGTTTGGTTCTTGTGCAAGTTGGCACCATGATTTTGTGGGCCATTTTAGGTTTTGTACAGAATAGGAACAAAGGTGTATAAATTAGCCTTGCCACCTATATTGAAGTTTCACAATATTTTTTCATGTCTCTTTACTTAAAATATATATATTGGATGATAATAATGTGATTCATTACTATGTGCTATAGATAGAATTAGAGGGAGAGTTCCAAGAATAACATCTATACATTCTAGATTGAAGGTAGATCATGGTCAGAAATTGAGTAATCAAGTAGCTCAAGGTGCAGTGGAGAAACATTTGACCAGAGGAAGACACATAGTATATTCATGTGAAAATGATGTTATCATACCCACTTTTGTTTGTTGGTTAAGAGAATGTAAATATGTATGTGAATGAAAATGTATATGTAAATGAATGAGAAGAGTTGTGTATAAATATTTTATAAATATTGTGTGTTTGGATATCGAATACAGAGGATGGTGTTTCTCTAAGGGGGTGGGTTCTATGACAACCCCTTTTTTAACCCTCCTATAAATATTATTATGAATTGTAAATTCATGTATATAATGCTTAATTATAAATGATGACTAGTTGATATGAGACACAAATTTAGAGGTGTACAAGACAATGAGTTGCTTGTAATCCATATATTTATTTAAGTTATCATCAGATTTCAAGTGGGATAGGATGATCCTACTATAGGTAGTTAATGGAGGAAATGGGGTTGTTGATCAAAGAGAAATTCTATATAATTCCTCATGGGTTTCAAAACTCAAGAGGAGTCGGGGTGGGTAAGAGAAGATAAGGAGAAAAAATTGAACATATGATATGAAAATGATGAGAAAGGAAGGGGAAAACACGCTAAGAAGAAAAAACCTGAGAAAATGGTTCTCTCCTTAACTGTGTATTCTTATATCTGCATGGGCTTTCAATAGTGCTAGTGGAACCCATATGATTTGAATAATTATGTATTGTGCATGTGTGCTTGTGAGGCCTATGTGAAGGCCTGTACATTAAATCCAGAAGATATTTCAGGGGGATATGAATCCTCTATTGATAGGAAGACTAAGAAAACCATGGAACTTGTTGGTCCAGAATCACCAAGGTTGTGGCTACATTCCTGGGACTGAAAAAACCAATGCTAGTTGAGAACTTACTAAGAAGTTGACGCACTCTAGAAATAGTGTGCTAATAACATGGAGAATTTGGGGCTCAGAACATGGATGTGAGTACCACTAAGAATTTGATGTAAAATGAACTCTTATTCTTACAAATAAACATAGGTGCACATATCACTGTCTAAGACTGAATTGATATTCTCTATGAGAACACCTGTGTTGTTTTGTTGTTTGGTTAAATGCATTGTGTTGTAATAGCTAGAAGTTATTTAGAATACCTAAGAAATGGGATTTATTAATTACATGTGACTGAAAGGCTAAGAACTCCTAAGAAAAGCAAATCTTCATACTCTTAGTTACAAGATAAGTTTATTACTCATTATTCATTTTAAATTAATGCAACATATATGCTCATTATAGTTAATAAAAGTCATGTATTGTTACAAGGAATTTATGCATTTTCATGGTTGTGGTGAGAGAGGTTTTTACTCTCTGTTTTCACTAGTTAGGCCTTTTATGGATAGCTTATGTATATAAATGTTTTTTCCTATGAATGGAATGCACAACTAGGTTTAATAAAAATGTAATTATGCCACAAAACACACACACACACACACACACACACAGATTTTCATATGATTCTAGGATCATGGATATCACTATAATTTCTCCTACTTATTGATTTGATTTGATTATGTTTGAAAAGCTTTGGTTGTTGATTCCCCTAGAGGAATTGTGCCTATATGTGTGATTAAATAACACAAATTCTTGAAATTATTTAAGCTTGAGAGAGATATCTTAAAATTGAACCTATATGCATATGGAAGCTAGGTTGAGTGTTATTTAAGCTCAAGAGGAATACACACACACACACCCACACACACACACACACACATATATCTATGTCGGTGTGTGTGTGTGTGTGTGTGTGTTGCATGAGTTGAGAAATGACCCATATTCGATTGAGAAACGAGGGCTTCTCTATAACATATATGTATATGTGTTTATGTAAACTTAGGATGGAATCACAATGTAATGTGGGAATTCCATATTGATGCAAATATATATGTATGTATGATGGTAACCCCATAAATATTTCTGAATTCTAAAGGTTGATCATAGGGGTCACTTTCATTATATGATGAATGTAATTCCTGTCTCACTCCGGTGTGGACACTTTGTAACAAAACCAAGGAAGGGAGCCTCACATAGTGAGATACATCAACATGATGTCATGATGAGAGACATCAAAGTGATGTCACCTCAATATGACATATTCTTTGGTATTTAGGAGGAATTTTGTTGTATGCTATTAGAAAAGGGTCGAGATTCACAAGCCGAGAGTGATGGAAATCCTTTATAACAATTGACGTAAATTCCTCCATTTTGATCCTCGTAGTCTTGGACCTTGGGGTAATATTTCATTGGTCGAAACCATGCATTATAAGGTTGAGGCTAACAATAATATCCCTTATTCGAGATGATAACATTCACAACTCATTCTTGGGGGTCTGAGTGGTTTTACACTATAGTTGTATACTTGGGAAGCAAGGGTGAGATGATGTGGCACGGTTTGAGGGATGTGGCCTACCACATTTGATTCGAATGTTGATGGAGTGAGTCATGTGGGATAACTAGTAGTGACACGTATGTTGTGGAGAGAGATGGAGAGATATGGAGAGAGTGTGTGTATGTTGTGGGGTGAGATAGAGAGACAAAGAAGGAGAGATGGAAGGAAAGTGGAAGAAAAGGAGAGATGAGGGAGAGAGAGAGATAGTGACAAAGTTGGAGGGTTAAGGGAGAGAGAGAGTGTGGGGGAGAGAGACAAAGGTAGGTGAGAGATAAAGGGAGAGAGAGGAAGGAATATAGATAGAACATGAGATGGAGAAGGAGAGAGGGAGGGAGAGAAAAATAGAGGGAGTTAAGAAGAATTACACACAGAGAGAAAGGTGGAGAGGGAGAGTGGGAGTGATAAGGGAGATAGTGAGAGAGGGAGAGAGTTGAGGTGGAGGGAAGAGAGATGGATGAGGGAGAAAGAGAGTGAAGGGGAAGAGAGAGGGAGAGGAAGAAGGAGGGAGAGATATATAGATATGGAGAAATAATGTGTATGTTTTGGAGGTGATATAGAGTGACAAAAGAGAGGCAGAGGGAGAGCGATATCTAGATGGGAGGTGAAGAGAGGGAAGAAGTGAGAGATAGAGAGAGGGAGAGAGAGGTAGCTAGATATCGAGAGAGTGTGTGTGTTTGTGTTTGGTGGGGTTAGATAGGGAGACAAAGAAGAGATGGAGGGAGATATAGATATACACAAAGAAGAGATGGAGGAAGATATAGATACAGATGGAGGTCGGAGAGAGGGAAGAATATTTCTTGTACTATAAACATTGATTTTAGTGTGGATGATGATTTATAATAATATTTTATTGCTTGCACTAGATGCATTGATTTCAATACAAATTTGTATTTCAAATTAAATTTGATTACTTGCAATAGATGCATTGATTTCAGTTTAGATGTTGATTTCTAATCCTATTTGATTTCAGTTTAGATGTTGATTCTAATCCTATTTGATTTATTTCTCTAGATGCATTGGTTTAAGCGTAGATGGTGATTTCTAATCTTATTTTATTGCTTGCGCTAAATGAATTTATTTTAATGTATATGTTGATTCCTAATTATATTCGATTTGTTGCACTAGATGTATTGATTTCAGTCTAATGTTGGTTTCTAATCTTATTTTATTTCTTACATTATATCCATTGATTCTAGTGTAGATGTTATTTTATAATCCTATTTGAATGCTTGCATCAGATGGATTATATACTCCTAATCTTAAGACTGTAAATTATTAAAAATATTTTTCAATGTTAGATGGATGGGGAAGAGAGGGAAGAAGATTTATTGCACTAGATGCATTGCTTTCAGTGTAGATGATGATTTCTAATACAGTTATTTGATTTCTTGCAATAGATACATTTATTTCATTGTAGATGTTGATTTCTAATTATATTTTATTTATTGCACTAGATGCATTTATTTATATGTATATGATTTCTAATCCTATTTGATTGCTTGCACTCAATGCATTGATTTTAATGCAGATTTTGGTTTCTAATTATATTTGATTGTCTGCACTAGATGCATTGATTTAAGTGTAGATGTGGATTTCTTAGTCCTCTTTCATTTCTTGCACTAGATGCATGGATTTCAGTGTAGATGTGGATTTCTAAGCCTATTATATTTTTGGCATTAGAGGCATGGATTTCAATGTAGATGTGGATTTCTATTCCTATTTGATTCCTTGCACTACATGCATTGATTTTAGTGTAGATGTTGATTTCTAATTTCATTTGATTACTTGGACTAGATGCATTGATTTCAGTGTAGATGTTTTCTAATCCTACTTGATTTCTTTCATTAGATGCATTAGATGTTGTTAATATTGAGGTTGTACATTATTAAAATATATATTTGCAAGATATATTTAGTAATACATAGAGGGACACTATTAAAAAATAAGTAGGTGTCAAAAGTTGCAATACCTAGAATTAAAATGAAAAAGATGTGCATAATCAATCCTCATGCAAAATGCAAATTAACCCTTGACAAGATTGTGTCCCTTATTAATTACCAACTAATTACTAATAGAAAATTACATATATTCAAATATTCAAAATTGCATATATGCAAAATTACATATAGAGTAATTGCATACAACAATATATTCAAAATATATATAAGAGGAAAATGTTTATTTATAAATATAAAAAAAAAATCAAAATATTCGTGAACAAGATATGATAACTCTTTGCAAAAACAAATAATGTAAATATTTTATAAATATGGTCATTTATTAAAAAAAATTCAAAAATACATTGTTTCTTGACTTTGCAAAATAGAATATAGATAGAACAAAATCATCAAAATATTCTTAAAGGATAGAAATTATTTCAAACATAAAACAAAGAAACAAATTATTTCAAGAGTAATCTTGACACACTAAATTATTAAAATTACTCTTCAAGATATATTTTGTAATATTTGGAGGGACACTATTTAGAATTAATTAGTTGTCAAAAGTTGTGATACATAAAGTTAAATGAAATAATGTGCAATATAAATCCTCCAAACTATTTACAAATTGACCCCCTTCTTCATCACCAACTAATTATTAATAAACAATTACATACACATATAACAATATATCACAAATAATTGTAACATTCACAAACATTACCATCCAAATCCAAAAACATACACACAAAACCACCCAAAGTATCCAAACATAGACTTACAAACCATTAGAAGAAAGATGCGGGACCAAAATAAAGAAGATATTATATGGTTGTGCTAAGCAAAGAAAACATAGTGTGAATTTTGAATTTTATCTCAAACATATAAGAATCTAAAAATGTGACATTGTTTCCCTCAAGAGGAACCAATTTAGATCCATATAACATCAAATAAAATCCCTAGAGGTGTAAACCGTAAATTTGATCCCTCTAGGCTCATAATATTAGACTTTGGCCATTTTAAATATTAAACTCGAAAAATGTTTAAAATTTATACAAAAGAGGTTTAGATTTAAATTTAAATTTCATTTTGTAAAACTTTTCTCAAATAGGGAAACGTACATAAAAGTTTTTCAAAGACAGAAATTATGATGAGATAATTAGGAAAACACACTATTACACTATCAAAGGATTCCTTTGAAATAATACTATCAAAGGATTTGTCCTTGTCTTGTCTTTTCTTAGATCTCTAATAAGATAGGATTCCAAAAGAAGAATTTCTTATCGGACTCTTTCTAACTAGTCAATGGCTTGGCATTTCGCTATCACACATCCCACCTTGTAGACCCGGCCCCGCGAAGGATAGCTAACTGGCTTGTTGGATGTATTTCTATATTTAATAAGAGTGTTGGATCTATTGCATAACCAACTGAAGAATCAATAGCTAAGTATGGTAGGTCTACTCCTAGGTATGTATATGCAACTGCTCGTGCATCTTTCACACAAGAAACCACTGACTGATGAAACCACTCAAAGGTGGTGGTGCAGCTGATGCTACTGATGCTTATGGCTTTGCTTCCTTAGCTGATTGCTGGTTATTCCCCTTCCTTCCAACCGTTTAGAGTTGGCCCTTTTGGTTCCTTTTCCGTGTGTTGCTAGGGTTAATACCGGTGGATCATTGGGCCAATACCTTATTACCCTACGGACCCTAGTTTGATTCATTGTTCGTTCTGCACTACTCATTGAATCTCTCTTAATATTATGGTAGCAAAATGGATAGCAGCTGATTCTATGATGCATCGTCATGTAGCAAGTTAGCACAATTCCTATAGACGATAACGAAGTAATGAATTACCGAGGGCAATAAATTGACCAAAGTAAGGGTATGCCACAGTGTGCCATCCTAGGTCACCCGGCCTTCACCAATTTATGATGATTTATCCACGAAATATCGTCTAATTCAGAGAATTGCCACATACCCTGCTGGGATATACCGGAAAATTTCATAATGTGCCCACTGGTTCTACCAGCTCTAGGGTCAAGAAACAAGCCAACAATTACACTACAGAGTCTATGAATTCTAAAACCAAACTCCCGCTTAGAACAGTGAGCTATAAGTAAGTAATGCAGGTCAATTCGGATGGAAAGTACATTCACGTAATTGACCAAGTAGCTCACATCACTAATTTGATGAAGCAGAAAAGCAAATAGCAATTGATTCCGCTACATTTAAGCCAGAGGGGCACTTAGCTGTATACCAGCCAGCAAAGGTCCTCGTGTAGAGTGGACTATAGTAGGATTACAGGTGGGCTACCAAAGGTGTCTATGGGCGCGCTGTTACTATAAGAATATAATGGAGCCAATCCCAACCTTCATCAATCGAGATGCCTGAACCCTTGTCTTTATCTATTGCCAAGCTAGTGAAGTCTAGGATTGACAAAGAAAAGTAAGTTCCTAGAGCAACTCAACCTAGATCTTGGTAGAGAACCCATTCCAGGGCCATATCCCGTAGCTTCCCTTCATGTGGTTTCAGGCCCATATCCACTTATAGTACCGTCATTATGCCTATGCTCCCCGAGCTTTTCTGCCTAACCAAAGTCAAGTGCGTCTATCTTAGCTATTTCAATGCCAACTGGATCATTCAATGTCTCTGCCTTCGCTGATGGGTTTAACAAATTATAGCTTGTATAGGGGCCATTTGGAAAAGAAATCACAATCACAAGTAAAGCATTGATTCTAAGTATATTCAAACCGGTGCATCCAAAAGAAACTAGCGTAGCCGGATCAGGTGTTCAAAACCAAAAAAAGAACTGGAGGGGCTAGTTACCAACGACCGGGAAGAAGTGGATGAATGCATGGAGTAAAACCTACTGCCATCTATTTATACTTTAATACATTGATGCAAAAAACAAATTACACCATTAGCTAATAGGCATCCACTAAACCCCACGGAAACACACAGATGCATCATGAAAAAGCGCTACACCTACCATACAATCAAAGGTGCGTAGCCCCTATAATGTCCTGTCGTCCATCCATCCATCTATCCATTATGAAATGAGTTGGCATCTCGCTCATATGAAAGGTCGGCTCTCGATCATATCCGCTCGATCAATTAGTTGTTGGGTCTCACTCATATAAAAGTGCTCGGTCATCGACTTGCTCACGATTTCGGCTCGATCCACTATGAAAGTTCATGATAACGGGAACATCTTATCTCGCCTAATAATAGGTGTCTCGTTCATATGATCAAGTTCTCGAAAAACTGCTACCGAGCCCTTGCCTACTTCTAAACCCCTGTGGAGGCTCGTTCCGCGAGGCTGCACTTCAAGGCGGCCTACCAGACCACAAGACTAGACGCATTCATTAGCAACTACTATCATGAAGACGTTATAAGCTTCCTCGCTTGGCTTGCTTGGTGCTTTCTTGCCTACCTTACTCTATGGCTTCTTTCATCCCAGATCAGAACCACTCGTAATTTTGTGCTTGCTTTCTTGACTACTTAACTACTCGCTATCAGTTATTTCTTTCCGTATGGACTACTGACAACTATAAGTGCTTAGCTTTCAGTCTTATAGTAGTATGCCTTATTCCTCCTTCTGCATTTGCTCATAAGAGTCCTCGCTAGCTGCAAGAATTTACCCTCATACGATATAAGAATAAGGTTATTAGATGAAGGATGGAAGACCGATCTGGCAACTGGGATGAGAGAAAGAATACGGATAAGTGACTCGCATGAGTAAGACAAGCATACCTCGTATGGGCTCGAGTACGAGCTGACGTCTTTGGAGAGTAGGGCGCAACTACGGAATAGCAATCCCGTTTCAATAAAGAAGGAGCAGTGACTCAGACTTCTTGGTCATGAAAGAGAAGGGAAAACCCTGACCATGAGGTGGCCTTCCAAGCCCGGGACCGTCTATAGAGCCAGGGTTAGAGATATGGGTTCATGAAAGAGAAGGGCGAAGATGTATAATCTTGATAAGGTATCCTTCTTGGTCATTAAGAGGTGTCCTGCGGAGCTAACCACTGAGTGGAAGGAGGAACCCGATCTACACCTGCAGGTCATATATTGATAGCGGCAGTAGACCTACCCTCTTTCATAAGCTAAGGTAAGGATGTTGCACCTTCCTATGAAGATAGGTCACCCTAAACTCAATCATTGTCGTCATTTTATTCACCTGCATGACTCGTTGTTTCATCCTTAGGTCATGTTCTTTCACTCTTCGACAATGCTCTTTAATTGCTTTCTATAGGCAGGCATATGCTGCACCCTTAATATCTAATTTTCTCTTATTATACTTAGCATTCTCCTAAAGAGACTTCCTATACTAAAAAGAGAAAGAATAGCAAGTAGTTCATTCACTATAAAGAACAACAATAATACCCCTGAGTATTATCATTATAATAGCATCAACTCAACCCATAATGACATCTTCTAGCTACCAATTATTACATCTCAAGACATAGAATACATCTATAGGCAGCAAATATAAAAACACCATACCATTAGGATAGGATTTATTTTTAGATTAGGTATGTATGTTTAGGGATTAAGATTGATAAATCGATTATTATGGAGAAAGAATTGGTGGTGCGAAATTAAGCAGGCTTATTTAGCAGGAGGCTACACCAAGGCTATGAAGCTTAAATGTTCCCCTAATTCTGATGCTCTTGTGGTGGTGTAGAGCTTTTGTAGCCGCTGTAACTTGGTGTTGTTATCGGTAACGTGCACATCTTTACGCTTCCCCTGCTGCTGGCCAAGTAATCTAGAGGGAGAGAACCCTTTGCTCATTGGGAGGTGACCCCATTATTCATGGTGCTGCGGGCTCATAGGGCTACGTAATTGTTGTTAGAGATCCTTCTTGATTTGGTTGTTCCTAAGTCTACTAGTCTGCTGAGATCCATCTTTCTTTATTTGTAATACATAGTTCTAAGTTGGTGGAGTGTAAGACATAGTTGTTGGTTGGAGTGCTTAGTAAGACATAGTTTGAGGTTAGAGTATCTCTAAGTCT
The DNA here is from genome assembly GCA_034641835.2 of Pinus albicaulis. Taxonomy (NCBI): domain Eukaryota; kingdom Viridiplantae; phylum Streptophyta; class Pinopsida; order Pinales; family Pinaceae; genus Pinus; species Pinus albicaulis. The sequence goes on along the minus strand of CM076577.1, from coordinate 1,117,061,831 downwards.
GAGGTGATCATATATAGATTGTCGTCTGCTACTGAGGTATGGTCTGTTGTTGTTGTTGTTGTATTCAGGTGGAGTTATTGCTGATTGGGCTTTTGAGTTTTCAGGAGGTCGTAGTGGGGAGGAGAGAGGCTTTCCTAGGGTTTAGTTTTGGCAAGGTGATCTATCTATCTGGGTGCTAGCTCTCAATCAGAATTCTATTCCTACTCCTCCTTTTTTCATCCTATTCTTTTTTCCTACTCCTCTCCCTTCGAGGATTGGGGTGGGTGGGTAAATAGTTTAGTGTGGATCAATTTTGTAGCTGTTACATAAAGATCGGACCAGCGAATCTCTCTCTCTTATACATTTGGTTGTAATGGACCTCACACAGAGGCATTGTTTTGGGTGGAAACATCACCAAGAGCAAAGGTAGGGGTAGGAGCCGTACAGAAGTTGGGATGCACGGTAGATATGTTACAGGGGAGCGGGAGGCAGCACAATAAAGCTAAAACCTCCTCGTGGGCGTGAGACAGGCGGAGATCGCGCGTAACGCACTGATTTCTGAGAGATAACGATTGGGGTTATATATGCGATTATTGCTGGCTAGTTTGGTCAATTAGATTGAGATCGCGGTTGAAAAGTTTGTCAAGAGATGGGACGAAATGGTTGAAAAGGATGGAAAGAACAGGGAGACAAGGACGGGAGGGGCGGGTAGATAAGAGGTAAACTACAACATAAAGGCAGGTAACTGTAGGCCAGGAACGCAGGGGCAAAAACTACTACGAGAAGGAGAACTAGAGGCTTACCTAATCTATTAACTGGCTCTGCCTTTCCTCCTGTTGTTGAATAGGCCTCTACCTTATATAAATCTTCATTTCGTAATGTGCTCGCCCCCTTCCCTTCTTACTTTTGTCCATTTCACTTCATAACCGAAAGAATTACGTGATCTTACCCTAATTTTCAAGGAATATTCCGGTAATAAGAATTTTTCCCTGACGATCGTGGGATATGATCAATTAGATTATGCGCACATCAATTTATTGCTCCTGAATCTATTGAAAATATTAAAGTCACCTGCCAGCCTTGGGCGGTGACAAGAAGAAACAAGTACAAGGTAGCAGCAGCAGCAGCAACAGAAATTGAGTGCGCAGCACTCTGTATTGAAGAATGTTGGTGAATCCGTAAGGAAGAATTTAACTCTTGATGGGCTGCAGCCACAATTGCAGATGAAATTAACAGGTGATGGACAGAGCCGTTGTTCACAGTGGAAGGACGAAGATTTCTTGAAGATATTTTCTACAGAAGAACAGAGATTAGCTTTACGGAGGGGCAGATTGAGTTAAGACAGTCATTTCAGGCTTTAAAGCCCTCAACAACCAAAGTTATTTTTTGAAACAATGTCTTTTTTATGAAGAGATCTGCGATGCGATCACAATCGCAAATCGCAATACAAATATTATAAACTAAGTGTCTTGTTGATATGGCAGAGTTCCGCAACAGAACGGCTGTATATAAAACATACAACCGAAACATTTATAAATCGGCCTCCCGTAATAGCAGAGGCCCGTGGGTCCACTTGACCACATGGCGACACCTGAATGGAATCGCAAGGCTCAATCGCAAGACTCAATCGGAGGGAATATGTTATGACTCCCGATTGATGTCCCGGACCCGATCATATTATATGCCACAGTTTATTGCGCCATCGCATCCGATTGTTCAATCACAATCGGAGTTTTGTTGTTTGGTCGCGCGATTGTTTAAAGCGCGGACCCGATCCAGTTATATGCTGGAGTTAATAAGTGCCAATCGCATCCGGCGTTTGATCGCAATCGGAAGATCGGGAGTTTATGTTGCGATTGAAGTTCTGGACCCGACGGCATTATATGTCAGAGTTGATAGTTGGATCGCGCCCGCAATCCAGTCGCAATCGGAACTTCTGAGTTGTGTGCCCCGATTGCTCTTGTTAGTTGTTTGCGATTGCGATGTGGTCCCCACCTTCTATGGCGCACTTTGTATGTGTTTAATAGTTTTGTTTTAATGTTTTTTTTGTGCCACATATATAATGTAAAAAAGGCCCGCGCGTATTATTATTGAATTCCATTGTGTTGGATTGCCGTTGACTGTGTGTGAGCCCGCAGGCCAGAGATAACACAGTAAGATCGTAACAGCACTGTGTGTGCGTTTTAAAAGAGAGACAGAGAGTTTGTATTTAAAGAGCATTGCGTCTGTAGCAGTCCATATATGTATTTTGTGAATCCCTCACTGTGAGGAGGAAGAAATTTGTATCATTTTTTTTGAAATAGAAGTTGTTTTAAAGCCCTGAAAACTCTGTCTCCTGTCAACTTTTTTTAACTTCTCTGTGTTGAGGAGGAGAGTCTATTCTCTCCACTGTTTTCTTGGAATTTCCCAAAATTCCAACATGGTATCGGAGCGCATCTAGGCTCTTTGAAGATTTCAAAGAAGCTGAAGAAGAAGACCTGTTGCAGCGTTTCTCTCCAGCAGCGTGAAAAGCTCAACAGTGGTCAAGGTCAGGTATTTCTCAAAGATAAAAGTGCAGTTGTTTATTGTTTAAAGAATTTGTTATTTCAAGAAGGAAAGACAGTTTGTTTAAAGTCTAAGTTCAGTTTAAGAAACAATGGCTGGACCAAGCACTGGAATGAATCTTGGAAGTGTTCAGCTTCCACAGTTTAATGGAAAGAACTATGAGTATTGGGCCATTACCATGAGAGCCCTGTTTGTCTCACAGGACTTGTGGGAACTAGTAGAAGATGGTTTCACAGAACCAGCTGATGAGCAGGCTTTTAATGCCTTAACTCAAGCAGAGAAAGATGTATTGAAGAATAATAGAAAGAAGGATGCCAAAGCTCTCTTCTGTTTGTATCAAGCTGTAAATGAGAGTGTGTTTCCAAGGATAGCAGCAGCTAAGAAATCCAAGGAGGCATGGGAAACTCTGAAAGTAGCCTATCAAGGTATGGAGAAAGTTAAAACAGCAAAACTTCAATTGCTGAGAAGAGATTTTGAAACTCTTTGCATGAAAGAGTCAGACAGTGTTGATACATTCTTTACACATGTGATTGGGATTGTAAATTAGATAAGATCCCATGGAGAAACTCTTGAAGAAAGAAGGATTGTGGAGAAAATTTTGAGAAGCTTACCCTCAAAGTTTGATGTTATTGTAACCACCATAGAAGAGACCAAAGATCTCACAGGTGAGTAGTGGATAGACACACATACTCGACTCCAAACTCATGAACAAGATTGGCCAGAATGAACACACTCATCTCTTGAGCACGCCAAGACCCGGATACCTTCGAAGGAAGGTCAAGGAAGGAAGAGGAAGGCGGTCATATGAGGTTATGTGGTAGAACGGCTCTGCATTCACACTGAAGGAGCAACAGTCGAAGAGCGAAACCATGGCCAGATGAACAGCCATCGGTGGACATCAACACCAACATGCTCAAAGACAAAGGTATGACAAATCCAATGTCCAGTGTCATTATTGCAAGAAATATGGGCACTATGCCAATGAATGTAGAAAGAAGCAAAATGACATGAAGAATAGGCAGAATGCTAATGTAGCAAAAGAGGAAAAGAACCCAAGTAATGTGCTGTTAGCTTGTAATGTAACACAAGATAGAAATGATGATGTTTGGTTCTTAGATTCTGGATGTAGTAATCACATGACTGGCAACAGAGCAATGTTTGCCAATCTTGATGAAGAAGTTAAATCTGAAGTGACCACAGGGACTGATACTAAAATCTCTGTCAAAGGGAAAGGCAGAGTAAGTATTCGAGCAAGGAATGGGGAGCAAAAATTTGTCCCTGATGTGTATTACGTTCCAGGTCTGAAATGTAATCTTTTGAGCGTTGGGCAGCTCATAAACAAAGGTTACAATGTTATATTCAAAGATGATGTGTGCACCATAAAATATATTCCTCCAAGTAAGAAAATTATTGCTGAAATTCAAATGACCAGCAATAGAATGTTTCCACTCAAGCTCAACACTGACTTGAAGGGAAAAGGAAAGAATGTAGCAGCTGTAACTCAAGAAGCCTTCCGGAAGGAAGAGAAAGATGAAAATTGGTTATGGCACCTGAGATTTGGACATCTCAATTTCGGAGGATTGAATTTGCTACACAGAAAGGGAATGGTAAGAGGTTTACCATTGATTGAAAAACCTGACAGCCTATGTGAAGGCTGCATCTTGGGAAAGCAACACAGAGAAAATTTTCCTTCAGGGAAAAGCATGAGGGCGAAAGCACCTTTGGAAATAATCCACTCAGATTTATGTGGGCCGATGCAAACAACATCTGTTTCGGGCAGCAATTACATGCTGACTTTCATTGATGATTTCACACGAAAAGTGTGGGTTTATTTCTTAAAATATAAGAGTGAATTCTTTCAGAAATTTCGTCAATTTAAAGCTCTTGTAGAAAAACAGAGCGGACTTCACATTAAAGTCCTCAGAACTGACAGAGGAGGAGAATACATATCAAAAGAATTTCTGCGTTTTTGCAGAGAGAATGGCATACACAAGCAGTTTACCACCAGGTACACGCCGCAACAGAATGGAGTTGCTGAAAGGAAGAATCGAACCATAATGGAGATGGTGAGAAGTATGCTAAAGGAAAAGCACTTACCGAATGAGTATTGGGCAGAAGCAGCAAACTGTGCTGTATATATCTTGAATAGATTCCCTACAAAAGCAATGCTGAACAAAGTTCTAGAAGAAGCGTGGAGTGGCAGAAAACAGGGAGTCACCCACATGAGAGTTTTTGGGTGTGTGGCATATGCACACATCCCAGACAAATTGAGAAAGAAGTTGGATAGTAAGGGGGAGAAGTGCATTTTCCTTGGATACTGTGAAGATTCCAAAGGATACAGACTGTATAACCCATCCACAAAGAAGTTTGTAATTAACAGAGATGTGCAATTCATCGAAGAGGAAGCGTGGGATGGAAGCATTGAGAAAACAGTCAATGTCAAAAACTGTTTATCTCATGATGAAGATGATGTAGATGTGGTTGAGATTAATAACCCATCCATTGCACAACCTCCAGCAGCGCAAGGCCAACAAGGGATGCCTCAAGCGGCAGTGAGAACACCCTTGAGAAGAAGCGGCAGTGGTTCATCGAGTACACCATAAGGAGCATAATCGAGTGCTTCATCAAGCACGGCTACACCAAGTGAAAGAGGAACAAGATTCAGAAGCCTTAGAGAAATTTATGAGCAAGGAGAAGCAGATGAAGGTATGAATTCCTTATTTGCTTTGTATTTTCAAGTTGATGATCCTATTCATTTTGAAGATGCTATTAAAGATAGAAAATGGATAGAAGCTATGGATGAAGAAATTAAAGCCATAGAGAAGAACAAAACATGGGAATTAGTTGATCTCCCAGAAGGTAAAGAAGTCATTGGAGTTAAATGGGTATACAAGACCAAAAGCAATGCTGAAGGAAAGATAGAAAGACACAAGGCCAGACTTGTTGTCAAAGGATATAAGCAGAGGCAAGGGATTGATTATGAAGAAACTTTTGCACCAGTTGCAAGAATGGAGACGGTAAGAGCAGTGATGTCCATAGCAGCACAAAATAAATGGAAAGTATATCAAATGGATGTAAAATCCGCATTTTTAAATGGATTTTTAATGGAAGAGGTATATGTGGAACAACCTCTTGGATATGAGAAGAAAGGCCAAGAGCATAAGGTCTGTAAATTGAAGAAAGCTCTTTATGGGCTGAAACAAGCACCAAGAGCGTGGTACAGCAGAATAGATTCTTATCTATTGGAGAATGGATTTGAAAAGTGTGAGGGAGAACCACCCTCTACATCAAAGAAAAGGATGGTAAGTTATTGATTGTTGTCTTATATGTTGATGATTTAATTTTTACAGGTAATGATGATTACCTTGTTGAAAATTTTAAAACAGTCATGAAAGATGAATTTGAAATGACTGACATGGGTTTATTAAGATACTTCTTGGGAATAGAAGTGGAGCAAGGTGAAAAAGGAATTTTTATTTCTCAAGCAAAGTATGTGAATCAAGTTCTAGAAAGATTTAACATGCAAGAGTGCAAAGCTGCAATTACTCCCACTGTAATGGGATTGAAGTTGAGTAAGAATGACAACAGCAAGGATTTCGATCCAAGTTTATACAAAAGCATAGTTGGTAGCCTCATGTACTTGACTGCAACTAGGCCGGATATTATGCATGCTGTTAGCCTAATTTCCAGATTTATGGAGAAGCCAAAAGAAGCACACTGGCAAGCAGCAAAGAGAATTCTGAGGTATGTGAAAGGAACAAAAGGATTTGGTATTTTATATACTACTTCAGAAAATTCAGAATTAGTTGGATACACTGACAGTGATTGGGCTGGAAGTGTAGATGATCGGAAAAGCACTTCCGGTTATATTTTTCATATGGGTTCAGGAGCCATTTCATGGGCTTCCAAGAAACAGCCTATTGTAGCATTGTCTACAGCAGAGGCAGAATATGTGGCAGCTACAGCAGCAGCATGTCAAGAAATTTGGATGAGAAGGATGTTGAGAAGTTTGTGCCAAGAACAGGTAAAGGGCACTGTGATTTATTGTGACAATAGCTCAGCTATTGCATTGTCAAAGAATTCTATGTTTCATAAAAGAACAAAGCACATAGACACAAAGTATCATTATATCAGAGAAATGGTGAATAATGGTGAAGTTGTTTTACAGCATTGTAAAACAGAGGAGCAGTATGCAGATATTTTAACTAAACCATTGGGACAAAAGACATTTGAATTTCTAAGAAAATTCCTGGGTATGATGGATAACCCAGCAGCTGACTTTAAGGGGGAGTGTTGAAAATATTAAAGTCACCTGCCAGCCTTGGGCAGTGACAAGAATAAACAAGTACAAAGGCAGCAGCAGCAACAGCAACAGAAATTGAGTGCGCAACACTCTGTATTGAAGAATGTTGGTGAATCCGTAAGGAAGAATTTAACTCTTGATGCGACGCAACCACAATTGCAGATGAAATTAATAGGTGATGGACAGAGCCGTTCTTCACAGTGGAAGGACGAAGATTTCTTGAAGATCTTTTCTACGGGGGAGCAGACTAAATTAAAGATAGTCATTTCGGGCTTTAAAGCCCTCAACAACCAAAGTTATTTTTGAAACAGTGTCTTGTTGATGAAGAGATTTGCGATGCGATGCGATCAAATCGCAATCTCAAATCGCAATGCATATATTATAAACTAAGTGTCTTGTTGATATGGCAGAGTTCCGCAAAGCGGAACGGTTATATAAAACATACAACCGAAACATATATAAATCGTCGTCTCGTATAGCAGAGGCCCGTGGGTCCACTTGACCACGTGGCGACACCTGAATGGAATCGCAAGGCTCAATCGCAAGACTCAATCGGAGGGAATATGTTATGACTCCCGATTGAAGTCCCGGACCCGATCATATTATATGCCACAGTTTATTGCACCATCGCATCCTATTGTTTAATCGCAATCAGAGTTTTGTTGTTTGGTCGCGCGATTGTTTAAAGCGCGGACCCGATCCAGTTATATGCCGGAGTTAATAAGTGCCAATCGCATCCATCGTTTGATCGCAATCGAAAGATCGGGATTTTATGTTGCGATTGAAGTTCTGGACCTGACGACATTATATGTCGGAGTTGATAGTTGGATCGCGCCCGCAATCCAGTCGCAATCGGAACTTCTGAGTTGTGTGCCCCAATTGCTCTTGTTAGTTGTTTGTGATTGCGATGTGGTCCCCACCTTCTATGGTGCACATTGTATGTGTTTAATAGTTTTGTTTTAATGTTTTTTTTGTGCCACATATATAATGTAAAAAAAGGCCCGCTGGTATTGTATTGTATTCCATTGTGTTGCATTGCCGTTGACTGTGTGTGAGCCCGCAGGCCAGAGATAACACAGTAAGATCGTAACAGCACTGTGTGTGCGTTTTGAAAGAGAGACAAAGAGTTTGTATTTAAAGAGCACTGCGTCTGTAGCAGTCCATATATGTATTTTGTGAATCCCTCACCGTGAGGAGGAAGAAATTTGTATCATTTTTGTTTGAAATAGAAGTTGTTTTAAAGCCCTGAAAACTCTGTCTCCTGTCAATTTTTTTTAAATTTCTCTGTGTTGTAGAAGGGAGATTATTCTCTCCATTACTGTTTGTTTGGAATTCTCAAATTCCAACAGAATCGAAGCGTAGTAGGGGAGACCCATTACCAGAGATCACAATTTAGTTGTGGCCATCATTTTGCAGGTGGTCCCTTTCACTTTAGACTTTACCGTAGCATGATGGACGGGTCCGGAGTATCCATTTTTTGGGGGCAAGTTCGGATAAGGAAAAACCAAACTCGTAAAGCGATTCCCCCCGACGAGGCAGCACCCTGTAAGAATTACCTATACACGCATCATAGTAATGATACTAGCAATGATATGAGTCAAGAATCCAATACATTGAAGCATGCAGGCTAATTGCTACCAAGACCGATGAACTCATCCATGAACGATGAGAAGCCACTGCGCCCGATGAGCTATGGGACAAGCATTCCTACCAGTTCCCATTTGGGAGTAAGTATCCACCGGAAACAGATCGAGCAGCAATCTCAGACCCATATGCAGAGGCAAAAGCAAGAGTCTCAGGAAGATAAGCTATTTTTAGTCCAAGTGAATTAGAAAATACATTAACGAGCAGATCGAGATGCCCCAACCTCTGCAATTGGCTATGCTGCGAGTTTCATTCAGTAGCATCACCAACATAGGTAGGGTAGGGTAAGGTAGGGAGGTGGATATAAACTCCGAGAGTGAATTGAGTATGAACTCCGATAGGGAGTGAGTCCAATTTCAGAGAGTCAAGTTTTTCTTAATTCCGAGAGTAAAGTGGGAAAGAACTCCGAGAGGGAAGAGGTGCTTATTAAGATCTACAATTGGGTCTAAAGCCCGGTAAGGAAGTGGGCAAATTGTAGAGTGGATTGGTGGCATATGGGGATGGAAAATTCCCCTAATAAACCATGTGGGGTGGTAATTGAAGTAATAAAGGGTGGTGTATGAGGACGGGTTGTTGCTGGCTGGTCTTACTTGCTGGGATGGCTAATGAAGAAGGGGGAGGTGGCCGGGGATGGTAATTTCTACTTCATGAACCTGGCCTATCGAGATGGTAGATTCTACGCCAAACAGTGGTAATTTCAAGAGTGAAAAGGTAGCTATTTCAGTGACCCTTCAAAGAGCGAGCATGTTAGGTCCGGTCAGGTGCGAGGGTAGGTAGGCTCATTATAGAAGAAAGCCAGGCAATAGAGATGGGGAAGAAAGCTAGGTTTCCTTTTTGTTCGCTGCATAATAAGGAGTTTGCTTTCCAGGGCAGATTCCAATTAGCATATTTTATTATGCCGAAACCAGTCCCAATGCTGTCCATACCCACCAATACAGTCGAGGGCCCAAGACATGGGGAATTTATACCGAGGGGAGACAATACGAGGGCAGTCCTATGCTTACCGAGAGCTGGCATGCATACTGAGGGATAATGCCCCTTACTTTACGTTCGTGAAATACGAAGTAGTAGTGCGTAATGACATATATATATATATATAATGAGATCTCTATTTTATTGTATACGATATTATGAACGTATTGACTCTACTGATTTCGGTAACTAGATATAATAAAGAGAAAAAATATTGCTCAGTAAGGTGCTTCGCCATAGAGAAAGAGTGCCGGGCCAACCATAGCGTAAACCCGCCCGGAACAAAACTACAGGTAACACGCCCGCTATTTGGCTAGGTAGGAAAGTCTTGTTCTTCACCCGGCCACACACTGGAATATTTCCTTGGCCCCCTATACTATATATATATGCTATTGATCCTGCAATCTCTCTCTTTTTCTACCTGGATTATTAGACAGTATTCAGCCTCTTGAAGGAGCATATTTAGGTACTTAGACTTATGTTATATAGATGTAGACAGTTACATATTTGATGAAATTGAAAGAAGTTCATTTTCTGTACACCTTTTTTATTTTTGTTGGGGCATGTAGTATGTAAGGAATATTTGTTGGTAGATCAAGCCAAGATAGCAGTTATAGTGGACTTACCTCCTCCCACTTCTATGAAAATGCTACACGTGACACTGGGGCATATTGGGTATTACTAGAAATTCATAAGGAACTATGCTAGAATCACCACACCATTAGAGAAGCTGCTCAAGAGGGATGCTCGGACACCAGACTTTCAAAAATATTTTTATACATTGAAGGAGAAGTTAGTGACTGCAACTATTTTTATATTCCTAGATTGGCCCCAGCTCATTCTTCCTCCTAACCTCTACCATGATATTATCAGACACCATTCGAAGTTGGGCAGGGGACAGATCAAAAGGCTAGTCCTCATTCAAGAATACTTCCTCCTCTTTCATTTATTCCTCCTCTCCCATCATTCCCCATTATTATATAGACAAACCTCAGCAACAAATTCGTTGGATTTCCTCCAATAAGAGAAATGCCCATTATTATTAAGATGGGGGCCTTCTTCTTCTTCCATCTCGGAATTAAGGCTTCTCCCTCTATGAAATGCTTTATTAGGGGGTGGAGAGAAAGATTTCACGGACGGAGGAAATGGTTGGTTTATCACTCACTGGATCAGGGGAAAGGGAAAGGATTTAAGTTGGTGGATTAATACCTAGTTGGTGCTATGTTCTACGAAAAATGATTCTTAAAATATACATTTCTTTTTAAATACATACGAACATTTAAATTCCACAAGGAAAAATTTCCACAAATTACACAATGGGCAAAGTCCATAAAATATTTTCCAATACAAAATTTATATTGAGATACCATTCTCAATCGGAGTACTCTTTAAGAGATGCAAAGACGTATTCTGCTGTAACAGGAAGCTCATTACATACGAGAAGTATATATGATATTTATTCAAACTTAGCTGGTTGGATACATAAACTTAGCTAGTTGGATACATAGATGCGTTGTTGCATAGTGTTAGATGTTTATTAGATACTTATCAATTTTTATGGCAGAATATGAAAAAGTCAAAGTTAGAGCACGAGCAACTAAATTCTACAAATATTATCAAAGATTTAGAGCTCTCCATAGACAATGAAGGAATTATGCAATTTTAAATTCAATTTCCTTGTGCACCCGTCCCTCCATGCAAACGTATTTCAGTTCCCCTTTTTCCTTTTCGTTCCTCCTCCGCTCCCCACCAATACTCAGAATGTTCGCGTCCTCCACTTGAACCGTTGCAGGAAACAACAACACACATCACAACAAAACTTTAGCAAATGGCCAAAACAGAAGAAAAAAACGGCAAATTTTGATGATCTGGAAGGAAATTTGAGTGCAACGAGATACCTTGATGTTGTTGAATTTAAAGTGGGGCATATAAATTATAACGACACTTCTGGTCGAGTGGGGAGCCGGGGTTTTTGGGAGCGTGTCAAGATTTTCTTTATATAAGTTTTCTAACATTTTTAAAATAATAAATTTAAGTTATTAAATTTATAAACAACCATAGACAATATGGTATGAACTTGGTTAAACGATGTTTAGTGATGGTTTGCCTAGCATAATTTGAACCATGGTCAACCATAGTCATTTATAGTTAAATTTTAAAAACCATGGTTAACCACGTTCACCCATGGTCATCCATATTTAACCATAGTCAATCTTTATCAAACAAGGTTAGCCATAGCCATACAAGCTCAACCATGGTCACCATGGTCAACACATAGTCATCAAGTTAAATATGGTCGACATGGTCACATTTAGTCCACAAAATTTAACATCTACGTTACTCTGGTTAACAAGCTAATAATGCTGAGAACCATGGTAATCATGGTCAACCATGATTGTTATTATTTAATTAAGGTCAACCATGAAATATTGTATCGGTCCTAAGTCAATCGGTCTGTCCTCAAGTCAACCACCCAAAATCAACCTCATCAATCTTGTTCTTGTGTTAATGTAACCATTATTTGTAACATCAACAACATTAAAATTAATGTAGCTGTCAACCATGTTCAACCATGGTTGACGTATTACGGTCAAAATTAGCTAACAATGTAGATACTTAACAATGTAACAATCATCAACATTAATGTAACATAAATACATTGTTATATTAATGGTTGACCATGGTTAACCTTAGTCAGCTCTCTTCAACCTCAGTCAACCTCATCAACCATCAAAAACCCTTGACAGCCATGACCAATCATTTTTAACAATGGTTAACCCTTGAAAACCATTTTTAACCATAGTCAGCCAACATGAACGACAATCTACCATGGTTTGAATTTTTGTTTCATGAAAAATATTTTGGTGGTCTTTTGGTATTCTATTATAGTTGTCTTACAAATTTTTTGTTTTAATTGCAGGTTCATGAGATCTTGTGACGTTGGATAGGTTATATGTTACTTGAAATATGGTTGATGAAATTATGTTACTCACCCATTTTTATTTTACCCTTTTCGGGTAAATTTTTGGAGGTGGTGACAACCTAAAAGTAAGATAAAGGTTGCACTTTACGAATTGTACTTTTTTCCTCATGTAACTAGGTATTAGTCCCTTAAAATGGATTACATAGACACTAAGTAACATAGTAGAGTGCTTGATAGAAGAAATATGTCCAAGGGTTGGAAGCCCAATGTTTCATTCCCTCAAACATGCTTTCCAATTTAGAAATGGTTCACACTCAGGTTCCTCTAATTATAGTATCTCAATCAACTTAACTCAGGAAAATATTAGGGGAAAATGCTTTTGGTGTCAAAATATAGTATACAATGACCTTGGAAATCATAATTACCACTCTATGTATGCCCATTATATGCATATCCTAATATAAAGGTACTCTAAGAAACACCATTGGCTTGAATATTTTTCAGAAATGTTTGAAAATGTCACTCATGAGCCCTTTTCACACATATCCTATAAATAAAATATTGCAAGCTGAAACTAAATATCACTTTCAAATATCCCAAAGATATTGAATACTTCAACAATAGGTCCCTTTTTTCATCAATAGTTTGGTGAGCCAACCTCTTAACACATAAGCTATTTTGCCTAACAATGTGGGCACTTCAACCATAAAACATATTTTTACACTAACCCACCATCGTATTACATTTATACACACAACATCATATGCCTCAACAAGAGTAGCACCACCAACCTAATTATCATATGTACACACACACACATTAGAATTCAAATTTCTAGTTGGACATATTATAGGTTTAATTATGATGAACCAAATGAAGAAGAATCAGGGGAAACGAGAGTCTTAGATGGGGAAAAGTTTTCAAATTACAAAGGAGGACCTTTAAATCTAACTAAGAGACCAATTGTGGGGTAGGTGATGGTGGGAAGCAAAGTAAGTAAGTGACAGACATATGTGTCTAGTAAATAAAAAGGGTCAAAGAGCTTGCACTATAGAAGATATTTTCCTAGGGGAATCTATGATTCCCATAATTGAATAGCTCCTTAAGATGTAAAAAATTAATTAAATGCTAAAGAAACAATGTAGTCAATTACATAAATCATTCCAACGAATAAGTACTATGTGTTTAGGTCGTGCACCAAATAGTTTATGTTTCTATAGATCAGTATAAATACCCTAATCAAGTCTTCACTTTATTCAAGGAAAATATTTACGCCGTAAGGCGTTATTATTTGAAAACAACTTTCCTGAGAGCTACGTGTATTATCTTGGACCACTAATATGAAATGTTAGATGATTAAAGCAATTATGGCCATTAGATCATCAGTCTTGGAAGTTAGCTATAAAAAATTAGTTACACCAACGAACTGTGAAAGACTTGATGCGGAGAGATGATTGCTCGCATCTTTCACTGTGAGCAATCAACCCGATGATCCTATCCTGCTTTCTCTTACGGTGCCTCTGTTTTTCTTGGTTTGTTTACGATGGTAAGTCATCTCTAGTAGTTCTCTATTTAGGAAGAAGATTGATATGTCTGACCCATGTGATTTAACATTAGTGTCTGAGAAATCAAACAAAGTTGAATCAGTTTCCGTGAACATGTTATTATTCTTCTATTCATTTTAGCAGTTTCGATCTGTAATTTGTTTTTTGTCAAACAAAAAAATTTCCTTCAAGACATCATGCTACGTGATTTCAATCGATTTTCAAATCGTACTCCACTCCATTTGGACCGTCATCTTTGGTCGTGCAATTATAAGTACCTTAGCCTGTTTTTATTAATTTTTTTACAAAGCTAATAAGCATCTACGCCAGTTACTGGATTAAATGGAGATTCTCCATTATCAATTTCACTGTCCTTCTTTCTAATTTTTCCACTTATTGGATTAAATGGAATTTCTCCATTATCAGTTTCACTATCCTTCTATCTAATTTTGTGGTTTTTCCTAGTTTCTCCATTATTAGTTTTGTATAATTTTGTTGAACTACAGGTACCTTCTCCATTCTTTATTGAATTGCTTTTACTAATCAATAGGCATTTGTGCCTAGTTGCAAGTTTAAATGCAATTTCTCTATTATTATTAGTGGAGTTTTTTATCATTATGTTCAGATTCCATAGTGGTTTAATCCACACCATTGTCACATTTGGATTTTGAATTTTACGTTGCCTTTAGTTATCATCTGCAAAAATTTCTCATCCAGTCATTGCTGATTTCAACCGAGTTTATTTTTGTTGCTGATTTCAACAGAGTTTATTTCTGTTTCTTGATTTTAGCTCATTGTTTATCGACGTTGATTAAATTTTGAGAGTGCTTGTTATGGATTTTGGTTTGTGATTTCACCATTAATGTTGAACTCCTAAAATGGCGATATTTTTTAGGTTTTGGGATTTTTGGTTGTTGTTCCTACAGGGATGTTCTTCCCGCTCATTAGAGGGCAGTTAATTAATTATATAATATTTTTAATAAGTCAATTTATAACTAGTTTCAAGTCTAATTATGTCAAAATAAAGCTAGCATAACTTTTCAATTATAGATAGATGCATTATAAATAAATTAGTGCATGATACAATTGATATTAACAATCCTAGTTATTAACTAAAAAAATTTATACAATTGTGATTTAGTTGTTTGAAAATGGTTTTAGATAAGGAACAGATGATTTCCAATTAAGCAGGACCTTTAATTGGTTATAAATTATTTTATTTTTAACTTCTGTTAATATCGATAATTACTAAAAAAATGAAAATACATGAAAATATTTCCATTATTATACATACATACATACATACATAGATATATATATATATATATATATATATATATATATATATATATATATATATATATATATATATATATATATATATATATATATATTATTTATATATTTACTCAAGAGTCACTCAATGAAAACACTTTTATCTAGTCCTATAAACTTTGAAGGTTTCTTTTCGATGGGTTTCCAAGCACCCCTTAGGTTTAAAGGTTCTTTCAACACTTTTTCAAGTAAAGAATCTCTAAACTTCCAATATTTCTTGTGGATAGGTTTTCAAGTTCCCTTCGGTTTTAAGATTTTTCCAATATTTTTCAAGAGAAGAATCTGGTCGTGTGAACTTCAAAGATTTCTTGTGCCAAGATTTGGAGTGTATTATTAGTAGATAATGAACAAAATCATAGTGAGTAAAGTTGGAATTGAAAGATATCAAAGTGCAATCCTTTAATTAATCATTCTGAATGAAGAAACAACTGTGGAATTGATAAAAAAAGCGTTAATATTCGTGGAGGGTAGGGTTGGTTCGTTCCATTTTTTGATCAATTACAATTAGAAAACATTTTTTGTGATGCATGTTATTAGTTGTTCATGTACACAGGGTGTTAGGTATAGCATTTGGTCTTGGGTCTTTGCCTAAGGCTAGGACTTATGTTACAGTAATGAATTCTTCAGTGATCGGCCATTACGTTACAATAATGAATTCTTCAGTGATTGGCCATTAGTTTGATTTGTTGTCAAAGTTTCTCTCAACTTTATTCTCAATACAATGAAGCAATACAATGAACGAAGCAATGCAATGAAGGATAAGAATAGACATGTTAAGGACACAACTACATGTACCTTTTCGAAATCATTTGAATTTTTCCATGATACAACAATGTAGACACTCTACTTTTTAAGTGTGATCGGCCAATACCTTACAGTAATGAATTCTTCAGTGATTGGCCATTAGTTTGATTTCTTCTCAATGTTTCTCTCAACTTTATTTTCAATACAATGAAGGATAAGAATAGGCATGTTAAGGACACAACTACATGTACCTTTTGGAGATTATTTGAATTTTTCCATGGTACAACAATGTAGACACTCTACTTTTTAAGTATACGACCTATTTTGGAGAAATACTAACAAGACATGAAAGAGAATGGGAACTGAACAAGAAAAATGTCTCATAGCATCTGAAGATCAAAATTCAAATTTCAAGATTTTTCTACTCAAGATCAAAATTCAAATTAAAAGAAGTAAAAAATCGTTAATTTTGATTTTATACTCTTTCCTATGTTTTTCTAAGTTCAAATTAGAATAATGAAAAAATCATTTCCTACTCAAGATCAAAATTCAATTAAAAGAAGTAAAAATCATTAATTTTGATTTTCTATTCTTTCATAAGTTCAAATTAGAATAATGAAAAAATCATTATTTTTTATCCAAATTAGAATAACGAAAAAAACATTATTTTTTATCTCCTAGTCTTTCCTATGCTACCTTACGGCGTTTCCTTTGCAACATGTGGTGCAATTGCTAGTATATTCTATTATTGAAACTTGATGTAACCAAACAAGTCTTAGTATATATTTAAGGGTCATATGATCAACTATTAATAGGGTGGAAAACGTCCATTATATAGATGAGTGAAAGGAAAAAATATAAAATAAGAAGTATAGGATAATGGGCAATGAAGGTCCCAAAGAATTGTAGATATCTCTCTCATGCGCCCTCCCTTCTTTGGTAGACGCATTGATAAGGTCACCTAGCTAAACTACCAAGTAGGTTAATTTTCCTTCAAGTTCAAATCAATTACTTAGGGGAACTTAAGTGGTTAAACTGAAATTGATTACAATAACATCTTCAGTACCAACCTTGAATTACACACTTTAGAGAGCATGCCTACTATGAAATCGATTCTAGCCATGTGCAAGAGAAAGGATTCTAAGGTACATTAAATGCCAATCATTTTGATTCAATGTGATATGACTATGTGGACTGATTTACATGCATATGCCCAATGTATTATCCTAACTACGTATTTTTTTACTCTAGTGCACTTCTATGTTATATTGAGCAACCAAATTTAGGTGGAAACGTGAACCAAGCATATACTTTAGTTCTGTTGTATGTGCACATGAGGTGTGTATTAATTCCAAATAAAAATACTTTAAACAACAACAAATTTTAATAAAATGAAATTCAAATGAGTAAGAATTTTAACAAAAAAGATATATACATAAATATTTAACAAAAAAAAATCTTCATTTATGTCTAATTTTAAAAGTGAAATAAACCTACAAAATGTATATATCAAAATGATAGATAATGTACTTCATATTTGTCTTTCAAAAGGCAATAGTTTCAAATAAGAAAGGTACAAAAAGTAGGAAAAATAGTAGAATATTAAAATGACTCTTTTTTTCACCAACACATATGCCTAACTCTAAATAAATAGCTTTGTACAACACTAAAATATAATCTATAGTATGGAAAAAAAATAAAACAAAATATAAAGATCGCAAATTGTAAGAAAGGGCTTCCCTCATAAATCCAAAACTAGGAAAAATACTAAGTTAGGAGAGTTTGCTTCTCTTTACCCAAGATTCATCTATGGAAATATTTCTAAATGCTAACATACAAGGTAAGGTTCTATCATATAGCTTACTACAATGGAAATCTAAAAATGTAGTCTTAAAGAAATCAAACAATTCAAGATAATAGAGATGCCAAGATAATTCTCTCAATTCTAAATGATATTGTCAATGAAAACACTTTATATATAGCACAAGAACTCAAAAAGAAAAATAAAAATCCTAAAAGAAAATGATTAAAAAGATAGAAAAAAATCCAAAAAATGGAATATTTTCAATTATTGACCCAATACAAAAACTTAACCTACTTGCATTGACCCCTGTAAGAACCACATGTAAAAGATACATTGAAAATACTTATACTACCCCCAAATCACTGTCAACAAAAAGTTAAAATTTAACCTCTTATATAAATATAAATATAAAGTTGTTTAATTCACTATAACGTACACACAACACAAAAAGTAACAACAATTATAGTAGACCTTTTATAAAAAATTAAATGGTATAGGGGTGCTCAAACGCATACCCACAACCAAGGATCGATAAAACATCCTAACGACTATTAGAGTCAACAAATTTTTAGTGGGGAAATCTATAAAAAAGCACAAGGCATGATCTGTAAACGTGCAGATTAAAAAAAAAAAAATAAAGAAGGTTAAATAATAAAAAATGACACTTTAAAATGTGAATCCACATCATGTTAACTAGGATCTATAACTATGTGAGAATAATGCGAGAAATAGAATTAGTTGTGAGTGGTTGAACGAGAGGGTGTAATTAGGAATTGGTTGCACATATTCAGGTTTGTTTCCTCGTTTTCAGGAGGATTAGGTGAGTGCAGTTCCCTATATAAGTGTGATGTAATTGAGCAATTGAATTCATTGAGTTGTGTGAGCTTTGTCTCACGTTTGCTGGTGTTTCTGCCTGTGTATTTGTTTGTAATTTGGTATCAGAGCTGATGAGGTCGCAGGTCAGTTGGGTATTGGATTGAGCTCTGGCTCATCCGCTGTCTAAACCCATCGTGTTGTTCGTGCTGTTCGTGGAGGCGTGTGAAGTTTGCACACGTCGACATTGAATCACCCTGATTCTTTTTCGTGACTCCATTCCAGCGGAGAGGCGCTGTTCGTGAAGCGCGTGGAGGCTGCATAGTAGCACGCCCGGTGGGACAACCCACTTGCACACGTCGACATTCAATTTTTCTGTGCGGAATCCAGAAGCATCCGGAAGAACGCTGTTCATGTCAGTGACCCCTTATCCAAGCTTATTAAGTGACGTTTCTTTCAGGGTTAGTCCCGGTTATAAAGTATTTATTTTCAAGATTCACTCGTTCCCAAGCTCCAACTCGAGAACTTTCTTTGGCAAGATTCCGTTGATTTCTCCCGAAGGCTTAGCCATGAATTGACTAAGGATACTGACTGAGTATGCAATGTCTGTTCTGGTAGTGGTGAGATAGTTCAAACTTCCCACTAACTGACGATATAATGTTCCATCTGCCTCTTTCGATCCATCTTCTTTGTACAACTTTGCATTCTGTTCTAAGGGAGTTGACATAGCTTTGCAATCTGTCATATTGAACTTTTTAAGAATCTCCTTAGTATATTTGCTTTGAGTGATCAAAGTTTTACCAGGCTCTCTCCATACCTCAATTCCTAAACAGTAATGCACTTCACCCAAATCTTTCATTTCAAATTCCTGTGACAACTGAACTTTAATTTCTTCAATTAACTTGTGAGCACTGCCTGTGATAATGAGATCATCCACATACAAAGATATTAAAGCAACATTTCCTTTTCCATCTTTCTTAACATACAAGTTAGGATCATTTTTTCTTTTCACAAATCCATTCTGAAGAAAGAAGGTATCAATCTTTACATACCATGATCTCGGCGCCTGTTTCAAACCATACAATGCCTTTCTTAACCTGCAAACCAGATGCTCCTGTCCCTGTTTGACAAACCCTTCAGGTTGAACCAAATAAACTTCTTCCTTTAAATCACCATTTAGAAAAGCATATTTGACATCCAATTGATGTATATTTCAATTATGTTTTGTGGCTAAGGCAATCAGTAATCTAATTGTATTCAACTTAGCTACTGGTGCAAAAGTGTCTTCATAATCAATTCCCTCCTTTTGAGCATATCCTTTTGCTACTAATCTTGCCTTAAATTTATCAATTGTACCATCTGCTTTAAATTTTAATTTGTACAACCATTTACTTCCAATTGGAACTTTATTTGCAGGAAGTTCCACTAATTCCCATGTTTGATTTTTTATTAGAGAAGCATACTCATCATTCATAGCATTAATCCATGGTCCATGTTGTTTAGCCTGCTCATAATCAATTGGTTCTTCAACATTCATTATATTAGACATTAAGGCATAGTCTCTATACCTTGCAGGAAGCTGAGTCTTTCGGGACGATCTTCTTGGTGCTTCAATGCCTGTGGGTGTTCCATCCATGATTCGTCGGCTTTGAGGTGAATCACCCCCTTGTGATGACTCACTGCTGCTAGATGTGCTCATACTGCTCTCATCCTGATCCTGTACCTGTACCTGTACCTGTTCTTGTTCCTGCTTAATCAAAGTATCAAGTTTGACATGAGCATCATTAGATATATGCCATGCATCATTCTTTGTATTACTTTTATCAGCCTGCTCATGAAACAACACATCACGACTTGCAAATAGTTTATGGGAACTTGGATCAAACAATTTATAGGCTTTCTGATCCGTACAATATCCAATGAAAACACACTTGATTGACTTGTCATCAAGTTTTCTTCTGTTAGCTTTAGGAATATGAGCAAAAGCAGTACATCCAAAGACTTTGAAATGACTCACATCAGGTTTATAACCATGAAGAACCTCAAAAGGAGTTTGAAAAACTAATTGCTTAGTGGGACATCGATTCTTCAGATAAACAGAAGTGTTAATGGCTTCTGCCCAGAAACCATTAGAGATGTTCTTACCTTGCAGCATACTACGAGCAGATTCCACCAAGGTTCTATTCCATCGCTCAGCAACACCATTTTGCTGAGGGGTATGTGGCACTGTGAATTGTTGTTGAATTCCATTAGATTTACAATAGGTGTTAAATGCTTTTGACTTATATTCACCCCCTTGATCAGATCTGAGTATTTTAATGCACTTTCCTGTTTGTTTTTCAACCATAGTTCGAAACTCTTTAAAATACTCAAATATGTCACTTTTCCTTCGAATGAAATAGACCCAGGTATACCTAGATCTATCATCAATAAAAATAACAAAGTATGAAGCACCACCAAGAGACCTAGTTTGCATAGGGCCACATACATCAGTGTGAATTAATTCAAGTATATCATACTTTCGTTTCTCAGTATGAACCGGAAACTCTTCTCTATGCTGCTTACCAAGTGCACAAGCTTCACATGGTAAATGTTCACACTTCATAATAGGAAGACCTTCAACCATTGATTTCCTTTGCAACAACGATAAATCATTGTAATTTAGGTGCCCATACCTGTGATGCCATAATTCTGCTGTCGATGTCTCTTTGGATGTCAATGCAACATGGCGCCTCACTGTCACATCCAATCTGTATAATCCTCCAACCCTGGTACCTGTAGAAACAACCCTGTAGTGGTCCTGAACATCTTTCACTATACACCCCAATTTACCAAATTCAACTTTTAAATGATTATCAGTGATAGTGGAAACAGATATCAAATTCTTTCTGAGAGCAGGTACATACATCACATTATGAATCTGTCGCATTTGTCCATTAGGTAAGTACACATTTATTATGCCATAGCCTTGAACTTTAAGTGACCTGTCATCTCCTAGGTAAATGTTTGTACCATCAGATTTCTCATAATATTTATCATACCATTCTTTATTACAAGTCATGTGTGCAGATGCACCAGAATCGATGAACCATGCATTCTCATCATCAGTTTCAGCAGACACTGCAGCATCAGAAAGAAATAACTTAAGATTTTTAAATCCATCATTCACTGAGGTGTCTCTGTTTATGTAATTTCCATTATGCCTTCTATGTCTTTGATTTGATTCATTATTCTTTCTTCTATAGCAATCTTTAGCCAGATGTCCAGGTTTTCCACAATAATCACATTCAATGTTCCTCTTAACATAAGAATCAGGAGGTGCCATACCTTTCTGCTTTGCTTGAAAACGGCCTCTGTTCCTGTCCCATGGTCTCCCTCGGAATGGTCTTTTGCCTCTTGCAGTCAAAGCCAAATCACAACCATTTGACTCCAGTTCAAAATTTTTCATTCGCTCTTCTTCTTGAAGAAGAATTCCAGCCAATTCTTCAAATGTAGGAGGTGTCGGTCTAGCTGAGAGAGCTGAAATAAATACTTTATAGTCTGGGACTAACCCCTTTAAAGCAACAGTTACCAAGTCTGTACTAGAAACCTTTTCACCAATATCACCAAGCTTATCACTCAAGTCTTTAATTCGGGAAACAAAGTTGCTAATGCTTTCATTGGCATCCATTTTGATAGATAGCAGCTTTGTTTTTAAAAATAAAATACGGTTTGCATTAGTAGTTTCATACAAACCTTTGAGAGTGTCCCATGTCGCTTTTGAAGTTTCACAGTCCCGAATGTGAGGAATAATATTGTCCTTCACTGACATGCGTAGCAGCACCCTTGCTTTCATTTCACGCTTCTCCCAATCTTGAGTGGCAGCAGGAGGTTGAGGCTTGGGTTCGTCACCTTTGACGATCGTCCAGAGATTGTATGCCTCCAGTACTGTTATGAGCTTAAATTTCCAGTTTACATAATTTTCTCCATCAAGTTTTGAAGACTCATTTAAATAGGAGGAGTCGACAAGTGGATTAGCTATCCATATATTGGATCGGGGGTCGTATCTTGGAGTAGTAAGAAATAGCCAACTGTTTCTTTATCATCAACAGAATCAGAGTACAAAGCTTTGACCAATGCCACCTGTGAAGCTATTTGGTTGCGGAGAATTCTTGCAGATCTTGAAGAAGCGCAAAGTGGTTCAACATGTATCAATTGTGATAATTAGAGTGCTATCAAATTAGCACATAATCCAGTTTACCATGCTAGAACAAAACACGTTGAGTTACAGTACCACTTTGTACGTGAGAAAATTGAGTCAAATGAAATTGAATTGATATTTTGTAACACCAAGGATAATGTGGCTGATATATTTACTAAGCCCCTTGGTAAAATCAAATTTGAAGTTTTTAGAAGTCAGTTAGGTATTGTTGAAAATCCATTTCTCCATTAAGGGAGGATGTGAGAATAATGCAGAAATAGAATTAGTTGTGAGTGGTTGAACGAGAGGGTGTAATTAGGAATTGGTTGCACATATTTAGGTTTGTTTCCTCGTTTTCAGGAGGATTAGGTGAGTGCAGTTCCCTATTTAAGTGTGATGTAATTGAGCAATTGAATTCATTGAGTTGTGTGAGCTTTGTCTCACGTTTACGTATGGTCTGCTGTGTATTTGTTTTCTTAATTTAACACTCAAAGAAAGAAAGCTATAGGTACAAAATGAAGTAGATAGATTTAAAAGACTTATTGAAAATCATTAATGCAATGTCGTTGTGAAGAAGATTTCTAATTAGAAGTTAGTCTCTAATCACCTCTTCCCTGGGAGGGTTCTTTTACTTCCGAAATGTGTGGTTTATCCCCTTTGTTGTGCCTATAGGTAGCTTCGTTGATACAAAATTCATCTGGTTTAGATTTTGGAACATTTACTTACTTTGAATAGGCAATGGAAAATATGAAAAATGGAGTGTGGTTTGAGCTTGTATAAGCAAAATAGTGGCTAAAAGCTCTTGGCATGATCATAATAAACAATAATTTATTGACTCTCATTTTAGGTTTGTTTACAAACATACATATTTCTGGCCACTTTACAAAAGGAAATTTAGAAAGAAGAGGTAAACATTACAATGACTAATTCTAACTCCTCATTATTAGAACTCCTCACTATTTAAACTAATATTAACCATCAATTCCCACCCAGTACATTGCCGTCTCCGGTCTTGGAGCAACCCGCATGCCAACCTCTTATCGCTCTTCTTCTCATTGAGATGACCATGGCCGCTCTCCCGGCTCCTGAGCGCAAACCCATTATGCCAACTTTATCGCTCTTATTCTCGCTGGAGATGACCATGGCCGTCTCCTAGATCGGAAGCTGTAACCCATGATGCCAACTTTATCGCCTTATTCTCGCCGGGAGATGACCATGGCCGTCTCCTGGTTCCTGAGCAGAACCCAAAGAGTGCCAACTTTATCGCCCTTATTCTCGGCTGAAAATGACCACATCGTCTCTCGGCTCTGAGCAACCCGCATGCCAACTTTATCGCCCATTCGCGGAAATGACCATGACCGTCTCTCGTCTTGAGTAACCCGCATGCCAACTTTATCGCCCTTATTCTGCTGGAGATGACCATGGCCGTCTCCTGGGCTCGGAGCAGAACCCAGTATGCCTTTATTGCTCTTTTGCAAGCTAGTTTCGTCGTCGACAAGGGAATTGAGGCTGGGACCAACGGCCGAAAGACTGTCGGGGACGATAATCAGGTTATTCTGCTCGAGAAACCTGGCGTTAGTATGGCCAGCAATGTGCAGAAAGGAGATCATAATCAGGAGCGCCATTGTACTGCTCTTCATCATAGAGCTCGGTGTTAGCAGACAAAACGATATGATATGATAGAGAAGTACAGAGATAGTAGATGAACGATATGATAACAGATCAGTTTTAACACAGATCAGTTGTGCGTGCGGGTTCACTGCCTTCACGCAAACCTAAAACCGTTGGCGTAATTCTGATCAAACGAGCGCGGTTGAGGTTGTCACGCAGAGATCAGATGAGGAATTCATTCATAAAAACGAATAAGAGAATTACTAAATTAGAATCTCTCCGATTTGGGTTTACAAATGAATTTGATGGCTATTTATTCCGAAGGCTCTCGAGGAATTTCTGAAAGAGAACTCTTTTCTAGATATTGGGGGGGTTGAGTTCTCAATTGTAGAAATTTATCTCAATATTCATTTCAAGATATTTGGAGGAAATCGAGAGAAATAAACTCAATTTTAGGAATCTATTTTAACACTTTTTTCTAGATATTTGAAAGAAGTTAAGAGAAATCTTCTCAATCCTATGAATCTATCATTACTTCTTAATTTACAATAAATTCTAAAAATTTCCATAAAATCTAAATTTTTCTAAATTTTATAAATTAAATAAATACATAAATACAAAATAAGAAGTTGAGAAAAATCATCTCAATTCTAGGAATCTCTCCTAGCACTTCTTTCTCCATATTTGGAACAAGTTAGAGAAATCCTCTCATTCCTACGAATCTATCATTACTTCTTAATCTATAATGAATTCTAAAAGTTTTCATAAAATCTAAAATTTTCTAAATTTTGTAAATTAAATAAATACAAAATAAGAGATGCATTAGGTTGTAATATAGATTACTCTATAATAAGACTTTTTGGAAAGGGATGAGATGTTGCCATGGATGATGATCATACATAGTATGACAAATGTAAGGAATTCATTAAAGTTGTAGAAGTAAAAAATAATAGGTTGTAGAATTGAGAATCCATACAATTGAGAATTCTCACAACTATATGTAACACCATGAGCTTAATACTATGACTCACCAAGACCAAGTACTCATAACCACAACTGTTAACCATAATTGTTGACACAACCTCAATATTTATCTCACAAAATAAACATTTGAAAATTTAGATGTTCTTTAGTTACATTGGTATCATAATGACATAGGGGAAAATAATAATTTGCATCGACTTTAATAGTAATATATGACAAATATTCACTACGTTTAATTCATTTTGGTGATAATTTAACTTAAAATGATTGATTCAAAAATATTGATTTCAATAACAATACAATGATACATAAAATACAAGCTCGTTACAATATATCCTAGTGTCATCATTCATGGAATATTTCAAGAAAATGATATTGGTCAATTACATTAGTTTTAGCAATATTAATTAGTTGTGTTACTTTAAGTGATAATGCATTTCAAAATGATTATTTATCTCCACAGAGATTAACTAACCTATATCAAATATATTGTGGTAATTTAAGGGATAATGTTGTAAAATTTGTTACTAATAATGCAAAAATTCAACCACAACAATTCAACCACAAGATACAATAGGGAATATACATTCATACATATGTGGAAGAAAAAAAATAGAGAGTAATTATAGAGTCATTAATATAGGTTTGGTTTAACTAATATACAAAATGATTTAACTAATATGCAAATTGATATTTTTCTAGGATTAGGTGAGATTCTAATCTCTTGTTGTTTAAAATGTGTTTTTTTAATGGATAAATAGGTCCAACACTCTAAAAAACCACATATTCTTATCTTATTTAAAATGTGTGTTTGAATGAATAAATAGATTCAACACCCTAAAAACACCTCAATTCATTTGAACTTTGCCAATCAAACAACTTAAATATTTAAATATATGATTTTTCAATCAAAGAGTTTAAATATATGATTTTTAAAAATATCTCCTAAACTTTGCCAAAATTGAAAGGAAATATGATTTGCCAATCAAAAAGCTTAAATATATGATTTTTAAAACTATCTACTAGACTTTGCCAAAATTAAAGAGAAAAAATCAGCAAAAAAAGGAAAAAAAGAAGAAGTCATTTTATCGATTAGTTAGGTTACACTATTATTATATGGTCAACAATAAAAGTTGTGACTTGTAACTTCCTTTGTTGATTGACCTAGTACAATCGATTCAACAACTAAACTACCTTATTGACTATATCACTGATTGAGTTGCTCTATAATATTTAACCTTAGCAACTCAATCTACTCAAGTAGTCTCTCTACTCAAGTAGTATCTAAGAAGCCCTCCCACATACATTGAGCTTAATAATGACCATCATCTTATTCTATTGGCTATTCCCAAGTTACATTGAGAATTGTCAATATCAGAATGTTAATTTGCAAAGAAGTGTAACTATAAAATACCTAGAATTAAGGAATTATGAATATAGCATTATTAATTGGAAGCATGAAATACTATGAGTATTGGGATGTGAAATTATCAAACTGAAATGAAATTTTAATATCTTCCAAATTCTATTAAGAAATTGAAAGATTATATCTCATTGATTATGTCTCATTTGTTTTATTTTGGTGCCGTTGGAAAGAAAAAAAAAAAAATCACTGATTTCAATAATGAAATGGAAAACTGCATATATTTAAAAGAAAAGATGATATAAAATATAGTGGAAATTGATCAAAAATATTATAGAAAACAATATTTTTTTCTATATTTTTTTTCGAATATTAAAATATATATATCAATTATTGATCATAACTAAAATATACTTTAAGATATACTTGTACAATTTCATAAAAAAATGAAGATTATATGTGAATTTTATTGCATTTCATTTATGAAGAGAATGAGATTAAAAAGTATACGATAACAAGAAACTTTATTAAAAATAATATAATAAAAGACATAAATATGGAAAAAATAAAATATGCAGAAATACGAAAATATGATGTAAAAGAAATTTTGCCAAAGCTCACTATGTCATATAAATATAACTTTCTAAGCTCTCACATTCTCTTATAATTTCGTATTTACATATAATAAATTATTTTTTCAAAGAATAATCATATCTAATTAGTTTGGTAGAAATCATTTAATTGGATGGAGAGGTGCATTCTATAACCTAGTATGACCCCATGTGTAAGTATGTCACATCTTCAAAGAATAATAATTTTTTTTTACTAATGTCGGCCAAAACATTATCTTGAATCTTAAATTATATATAACTTTTTATTTTTATTAATGGATTATGATTAATTATCAAATACAACTATGTATTATTATATCAAATTTGAATGGATAGTAAATTATCTCATGCATTTAATATTTCCTTTATGATATATCTGAATTTGAATGGATCATAAATTTATCGTTAACAAAAGAATTAAACACATTGAAATTCCAAATTAGGTAAAACATTAAAGATCTTTACTTACATTTCCTAAAGCTAATAAAATCTCCTAAATCAAAGGAAAAAGGTTAATTCAACACAAAGAATAGAAAACCTTGCCCTAAAATCATTTATTATTTATACTGATTAAATATTGTAAAATGAATTTTTAAAGGGAAAACGTTGTCGTATGGATATATTAAAATTTTTAAGGACATAAATTTTTTCACATCAAAATTCTAATATTTGAAAATATTAATTTGATGTAGTTTTATTATAAATTTTTTTATCATGCCATAAAAAAATTATTAAATATAATATTAATATTATTAAATTTAATAACTTTTGATTAATACAATATTAAATTTAATATGAAATTTATTTTTTTATATTATAATATATATTAACATATCATGATATACATTAAATCTGGATATATATATGGGGGGAAGAACAAAGACATAAAGTGACAGGTCGAAAGATAGCGGCAGTGACAAGCGAGAGATGGAGATAAAATGAAGAAGAAATACATAGAAATATAAGAGTGGAGAGAGAGAGAGAGAGAGAGAGAGAGAGAGAGAGAGAGAGAGAGAGAGAGAGTGTATGTTGTGGGGTGAGATAGAGAGACAAAGAAGGAGAGATGGAAGGAACGTGGAAGAAAAGGAGAGATGAGGGAGAGAGGGAGATAGTGACAAAGTTGGAGGGTTAAGGGAGAGAGAGAGAGTGTGGGGGAGAGAGACAAAGGTAGGTGAGAGATAAAGGGAGAGAGAGGAAGGAATAGAGATAGAACATGAGATGGAGAAGGAGAGAGGGAGGGAGAGAAAAATAGAGGGAGTTAAGAAGAATTACACACAGAGAGAAAGGTGGAGAGGGAGAGTGGGAGTGATAAGGGAGATAGTGAGAGAGGGAGAGAGGAGAGGTGGAGGGAAGAGAGATGGATGAGGGAGAAAGAGAGTGAAGGGGAAGAGAGAGGGAGAGGAATAAGGAGTGGGAGATATATAGATATGGAGAAATAATGTGTATGTTTTGGAGGTGATATAGAGTGACAAAAGAGAGGTAGAGGGAGAGAGATATCTAGATGGGAGGTGAAGAAAGGGAAGAAGTGAGAGATAGAGAGAGGGAGAGAGAGGTAGCTAGATATCGAGAGAGTGTGTTTGTTTGTGTTTGGTGGGGTTAGATAGGGAGACAAAGAAGAGATGGAGGGAGATATAGATATAGACAAAGAAGAGATGGAGGAAGATATAGATACAGATGGAGGTTGGAGAGAGGGAAGAATATTTCTTGTACTATAAGCATTGATTTTAGTGTGGATGATGATTTATAATAATATTTTATTTCTTGCACTAGATGCATTGATTTCAGTTTAGATGTTTATTTCTAATCCTATTTGATTTCATTTTAGATGTTGATTCTAATCCTATTTGATTTATTTCTCTAAATGCATTGATTTAAGCGTAGATGGTGATTTCTAATCTTATTTTATTGCTTGCGCTAAATGAATTTATTTTAATGTACATGTTGATTCCTAGTTATATTCGATTTATGGAGGTCGGAGAGAGGGAAGAATATTTCTTGTATTATAAGCATTAATTTTAGTGTGGATGATGATTTATAATAATATTTTATTGCTTGCACTAGATGTATTGATTTCAGTCTGATGTTGGTTTCTAATCTTATTTTATTTCTTACATTATATCCATTGATTCTAGTGTAGATGTTATTTTCTAATCCTATTTGAATGCTTGCATCAGATGGATTATATCCTCCTAATCTTAAGACTGTAAATTATTAAAAATATTTTTCAATGTTAGATGGATGGGGAAGAGAGGGAAGAATATTTATTGCATTAGATGCATTGATTTCATTGTAGATGATGATTTCTAATACTATTTGATGCAGGAGCATCCAGCTCAGAGGAGGCGGAGAATGGTTAACTATCTTGGTGACTAACACGTGGTTATGAATAGGTTGTGAAACCTTTGTTCTTTTCCTTTTAATTATTTTTATTTACTGTCAGTTACACAAGGACAATTAGACTAGGGAAATGAACTGCTTATGTAGTTAGTTAATTAGCTAGCAGTTTGCTTTTTTTTACAAAAAAAGAGGAATTGGCAAAATAAGTTAGGTGCATTCGGTTGACAGTTTCAACTGAATCTTAGAACTGAATTTCACTTGTAGTATTTAAACAACAGTACAATCATAAGGGGGGTTCGATTCTTCCCTCAAGAAAACAGAGAACAAAGACAAACTGAAGAACAAGAATTGCAACCAGTATTTTCTTATCTGCCAGGACTTATAGTCTATTTTTATGTACTGAGAAATTATTGTGTGAATTTCCAGTTCAAATTATATGTAACATCCGTGTGTGAGCGTGATAATCAAAATGATTCATATGAGATTTGAAACCAAGCAAATGTATGATTGCATGTAGGAAGAAAAAGAAACTTTATTTTTGCCTTGTGTTATGTATTAACAGGTACAAGAAATCGGAGCAGATACTTACAGCCAAGCAGAACACGAAGTTATTTACCACTCATCACCATCAAAGGAAAACCAGAAGATATATTCTATAGATACCAGGTGAGTCCACGTCACATTGAAACATGTATTAAATTCTTTCACAGATTTAAAGAAAAACGTTCTT
This sequence comes from Pinus albicaulis, assembly GCA_034641835.2. NCBI lineage: Eukaryota > Viridiplantae > Streptophyta > Pinopsida > Pinales > Pinaceae > Pinus > Pinus albicaulis. The sequence continues at coordinate 1,117,031,410 of CM076577.1, read as the reverse complement.
GTATAAATTATATAGAGACAGAGTTCATCCAGGAGTCAAACAGTCCAGGAAGGACGAGTATAGCATATAGCCCGAGCTAGGGTTTGAAACTGAAAACAACACAGTTGCAAAACAAAACCCTACGACCACCTAGTTTATATTGACATTACATTCCAGTGGAAGACTTTCCGCCATCAGGGCTTGGCAACGAAACAACAAAACCAATAGACAAGAACTCGGAGAATAAGACCAGCTACAGGAATGAAAAAGGAGGCGACCCTACCGGAGGGTTCGGTCTTCAGAGAGAACGAGCCAGGGTTTTGACAGAAAGAGGGAACCTGCACAGAGTGAAGCAACAAGAATTAAAACAAGTTAACAGGAGTTAATTTAACAAAATAAAAACGTGTAACTGTGAAAATATTGGAGTGGAACATCGAAGAGGAACTCACCGAGAAACTGGGTAAGACAGAGAGAGCCCAGGGTTTCATTAAACCATAATTCTTGCTCACAAAGGGGCAAAGTAGGTTAGGACTGTGGAGAAAAGCGGCGAATCTTGAAATTAGAAGAGGAAAAATACCTGTTTGTTTCCATTGATCGCAGAGCCGAGTAGAAAAGCTTGGATTGGTCACACCTGTAGATGAAATCGACAAACAGTCGATGTTAGCCGGAAAAACTCAAGGAGGAACAGTGAGCGCACAGCTAAAAGCGCTTAGAAACTGAAGAGTTGTCACAAGGAGGTAACTCCACACAGGATTCGTGAATGTGAAACACTAACAGAGGAAAACGAAATAGGAATGAAGCCAATGATCGCAACAAAGACACATTACTGAACGCGCAGGAGAATACTTACCTTGCCGGAGGAGACGCACAAGTTTGCACAGGCATTTTCGCCAAACTCAGAAAACTAGTGACAGGCCCAGAAACCTTTCCTCCGCATTGTCGGTCGACAGAGCAAAACAAAAATGCCGGAGTATAGTTTACAAACAGGAAAGGGAGCACACAAACTGGAGCACAATCAATACACGAGGCATCGAACGGAGGAGTGATAAATGTGAAGTGGTTGCCGTGGAATCCAAAGGTCGGATGTACATCTACCACATTAAAAGCTGTTGACGTGTAGAGAAACCGCAAGTTAAGCACAGTTGGAACCCACACAACTGAGCTGGCAACCTTACGTGGACACACATTTTATTTTATTGTTGTTTTAAATTTGAATTGTATTGCATTGTGATATAGTTAACCGAGGGTCTCAATACAGGCCTTCGTCATTTTGGTATCGGAGCTAAGTTGCAGGAGATAAAACAAAATGGAGGTTGGCAGAAGAGGAAGAGGAAGAGGAAGAGCCATCCGCAGAGCAGCGGAAGACGGACTGAGGGAAGAAATTCGAGTTTTGCATGAAAGATTGGCAGCAGTAGAAGCTGGGGGAAGAAGGAACCCCGCGGATGACAGTGATGAAGATGTGGCAGAACCAGAAGATGAGTTCGAAGGGGTGACAACTGAACTCAGGTTGTTGAAATCAGTTTTGCTGTCCAGTCATAAGCCAAAACATGAACTGTCCACTTATGACGGGAGTCTGTCGGCAGATGTGTTATTGGAATGGTTGAGTGAAGTAAACAAATACTTCGAATTTGAGGAAACCAGTGAGGACAAGCAGGTAAAGTTCGCTGCCACAAAGTTGAAAGGACATGCGTCCTTGTGGTGGGACAGCATTCAGGCAGAAAGAAAAAGGTTACACAAACAGTCTATAAGGAAGTGGGCCAGAATGGAGGCAAAGCTGAAAGAGAAATTTCTGCCGAAAGACTATCAGATTATGCTGTACAGGCAGGTACAGAACTTGAGGCAAAGGGGAATGACGGTTAAGGAGTATACTGAGGAATTTTACAAATTGAATCTGAGGGCAGGGTATATGGAAGATACCCCAGAGAAGACAGCAAGGTTCGTGAATGGGCTGAGAGGGGAAATACTAGATGAAATTGGTATTCTCTCACCCAGAACTTTGGATGAAGCATACCAGTTTTCTTTGAAGGCAGAGGAGAAAATAAAAAGAAAACAGAATGCCAGAAGAGGAGGTGGATCTGGCAGAGGGAAGGGAAAGGCCGTTGGCAGGGGCAGAGGTATAGGTTCCAATGAAGAAGGCAGTGGTTCCAAGTCTGCAGGAACAGCAGAAAAGGACAACAGCACTAGAGGGGGAAGACCAGCCCAGCGAGGGAGAGGTAATGGTCGGGGCAGAGGATCTGTCCAGTGCTATCGGTGCCACAAGTGGGGGCACAAATCGTATGAATGTCCTGAAGGTGAACCAATAGGCGGAAGAGGAGCTTATGTTGCCCAGCCGGAGGAAGCGGAGACACCGCCACAGGAAGTGGAGAATGCACCAGAAACAGGTGAAGCCTTGGTGCTGAATAAGGTGTTGTTAAAACCAGCAAAGGAGGTAGTGGACCCGGATCAACGAAAGGCTTTGTTTCGGACAGTTTGCAAGTCACAGGGTAAGTGCTGCAAGCTGATTATTGACAGCGGAAGTATAGATAATTTGGTGGCCACAGAAATGGTGGAGAAGTTGGGACTGAAAAAGCTGAAACATCCCACTCCCTACAAAGTGTCATGGCTGCAGAAAGGGCATCAACTGTTATTTGAAGAACAGTGCGAGGTGGAGTTCCAGATAGGCAGGTATAAAGACAAGATTGTCTGCGATGTTATGCCAATGGATGTCTGTCATATACTGCTAGGAAGGCCCTGGCAGTTTGACAGAAAGGTAGTTCATGACGGGAAAACAAACTGTTATAAGTTTGTTAAAGATGGGATCAAGCACACACTTGTACCCATTAAAGAGGAAGGTACAACAGAAGCCAGTGGGGTAAAAGCACTGCTGATGGGAGGAAAAGAGTTCTTAAAACAGATTGAAAACAACGATGTGAACTTTGCTGTTGTGAGGAGGCCAAGAACAGTAGTACTGCACACAAAGATTTCAGATTTACCTGAGGAGATTCAAGACATGTTGTAGGACTTTGGAGACATCATAGTGGATGATCTTCCAGATGAGCTACCCCCAGAGAGAGGTATCAGCCACTGTATTGACTTTATACCAGGGGCTAGCTTACCAAATAAGGCAGCTTATCGTATGAGCCTGAAAGATCATGAGGAAATTTGGAAACAGGTGCAGGAATTGCTTGATAAAGGGCTGATCAGAGAGAGCATGAGTCCTTGTGCAGTTCCGACGGTGTTAGCCCCTAAGAAAGGTGGCGAATGGCGGATGTGTACAGATTCGAGAGCCATCAACAAGATTACGATTAGGTACAGGTTTCCACTAACGAGAATGGATGACATGATGGACTATTTGAGTGGGGCAACATATTTTTCGAAGATTGACTTGAAGAGTGGTTATCACCAAATTCGGATCCGAGAAGGGGATGAGTGGAAGACAGCTTTCAAGACAAATGAAGGGCTGTATGAGTGGCTGGTGATGCCATTTGGATTAAGTAACGCTCCCAGTACTTTCATGCACCTAATGAATGAAGTACTGAAAGAGTTTATCGGGAAATTTTTGATTGTGTATTTAGATGATATACTAATTTTCAGCAGAACGAAGGAGGAACATTTCCGACATATTCGAAGTGTATTGAGAAGTTTGCAGCAGAACAAGCTGCTGATAAATCTGAAAAAGTGTAGTTTTTTTCAAAAAGAATTGGTTTATCTGGGTTTTGTGATTGCAGAAAATGAGTTGAAGATGGATCCGGAAAAGATTGCAGCAATCGTAAGCTGGCCATCTCCAAAGAACTTATTTGAAGTTCGAAGTTTTCATGGTTTAGCAAGCTTTTACAGGAAGTTTATCAGAAATTTTAACGGGATCTGTGCACCTATGTTGGACACAATTAAGAAGGAAAATCAACCTTTTTGCTGGACTGAGGCAGCAGAAAACAGTTTTCAGACTCTGAAGAAAAAGATCACTGAGAGGCCGATCTTGAGATTGTCCGATTTCAACAAACTCTTTCAAGTTCGTTGTGATGCCAGCGGTACAGCCATTGGGGCAGTACTTAGTCAGGAGGACAGACCGGTTGCTTATTTCAGTGAGAAATTAAATGACAGCAGGCAGAAGTATTCGTCTTACGACAAGGAATTTTATGCATTTGTTCAAGCCTTGAAGCACTGGAGACACTATTTGTTAGGTAATGAATTTGTGTTATTTTCTGACAATTCTGCGTTACAGTATGTTATGCAGCAGCATAAGTTGAACCACAAGCATGCAGAATGGGTGGAATATATGCAAAGCTTTACATTTTTATTGAAGCATATCAGCGGACAGTCCAATAAGGTGGCAGATGCATTAAGCAGAAGAGTTTTGCTCTTGCAAGAGAGTACGGTGCAGGTGCTAGGTTTTGAGCACTTGAAGGATCTGTATCAGACAGATGCAGAGTTTAAGGAGGCCTATGAGGCCTGCCAAAATCCTCTGTTGAGGAATAATAGTCCGTGGTTGGATTAAAATCTACAGGAGGGATTACTGTTTAAGGGAGGACAGTTGTGTATTCCCGATTGTTCAATGCGGGAAAACATTATTCGGGAGAAGCATAGTGGAGGTCTAGCCGGACATTTCGGGATAGACAAAACATTTTCGCAAGTTGAACATTTTTATTTTTGGCCAAAGTTGCGGCGAGACGTGCAGAGGTATGTAAGCAGGTGCAAAACGTGTCAATTGGCGAAGGGTCACAGTCAAAATGCAGGTCTTTATATGCCACTACCCATTCCGAGCAGACCATGGGATTCAGTCAGCTTGGACTTTGTCTTGGTTTTGCCTAAGACCCAGCGGGGTTTTGATTCAGTGATGGTAGTGGTGGATCGGTTTTCGAAAATGGCACATTTTATACCTTGCAGGAAAACCAGTGATGCTACTCACGTAGCACACTTGTTTTTCACAGAGATTGTTAGATTGCATGGTCTACCGAGGTCCGTCGTTTCTGACAGGGATGTAAAATTCACTGGACATTTTTGGCGAACCCTGTGGAAGAAGTTGGACACGTAGTTGCAGTTCAGCTCCGCTTACCACCCACAGACTGATGGACAAACTGAAGTGGTGAACAGGAGCTTGGGAAACCTGCTACGGAGCTTAATAGGCGACAATTCATGGATGTGGGACCGCGTACTTGCTCAGGCGGAGTTCGCATATAACGATTCACCGAATCGCAGCACAGGTTACAGTCCCTTCCAGATTTTGTATGGCATGCATCCTCACGGAGTGCATGAGCTACGGGACTTGGGGAAACTCAAAAAAAGAAGTGCTGACGGGGAAGATTTCGCCCAAGCAATGAGCGACTTACATGAGAAGGTGAAGCTGATGCTACAGGACAGCAGTCATAAATACAAGCAGCGAGCTGATTCAAGAAGACGGGAAGTTCAGTTTAATGTTGGGGATGAAGTCCTCGCACATTTGCACAAGGAACATTTCCCAAAACGGGAATATAATAAGATGAAATACAAGAATATTGGCCCCTGCAAAATCATTCGCAAGTTTTCTGCAAATGCTTATGAACTACAGTTGCCACCAGGAATTGGTATCTCACCCATTTTTAACGTGGCGAATCTATTTCCTTATGTGGCTGATCCTGAAGATAACGCAACAACGAGGCCAGCACGGGACACAGAATTCGTTGAAAGTTCTTGGATGAGACAGATGCCTACGACACAGCCCCTTGAGATCGAGAGTATTCTCGACACACAGGTAGCCAGGCGCACACGTAGGAAATAATATCTGCGATATCTGGTCAAGTGGAAGAACCGTCCAATTGAGGACAGCTCATGGCTTGACGCGACGCAGATATGGAAAGCGGGTTATTCAGTCGAGGATCTCATGGAGCAGAGCCATGAATTTTTGCCACCCCGGGAGCCTGATGCAGGAGCATCCAGCTCAGAGGAGGCGGAGAATGGTTAACTGTCTTGGTGACTAACATGTGGTTATGAACAGGTTGTGAAACCTGTGTTCTTTTCCTTTTAATTATTTTTATTTACTGTCAGTTACACAAGGACAATTAGACTAGGGAAATAAACTGCTTCTGTAGTTAGTTAATTAGCTAGCAGTTTGCTTTTGTTTACAAAAAAAGAGGAACTGGCAAAATAAGTTAGGTGCATTCGGTTGATAGTTTCAACTGAATCTTAGAACTGAATTTCACTTGTAGTATTTAAACAGCAGTACAATCATAAGGGGGGTTCGATTCTTCCCTCAAGAAAACAGAGAACGAAGACAAACTGAAGAACAAGAATTGCAACCAGTATTTTCTTATCTGCCAGGACTTATAGTCTATTTTTATGTACTGAGAAATTATTGTGTGAATTTCCAGTTCAAATTATATGTAACAGCCATGTGTGAGCGTGATAATCAAAATGATTCATATGAGATTTGAAACCAAGCAAATGTATGATTGCATGTAGGAAGAAAAAGAAGCTTTATTTTTGCCTTGTGTTATGTATTAACAGGTACAAGAAATCGGAGCAGAGACTTACAGCCGAACAGAACACGAAGCTATTTACCACTCATCACCATCAAAGGAAAACCAGAAGATATATTCTATAGATACCAGGTGAGTCCACGTCACATTGAAACATGTATTAAATTCTTTCACAGATTTAAAGAAAAACGTTCTTGTATAAATTATATAGAGACAGAGTTCATCTAGGAGTCAAACAGTCCAGGAAGGACGAGTATAGCGTATAACCCGAGCTAGGGTTTGAAACTGAAAACAACACAGTTGCAAAACAAAACCCTACGACCACCTAGTTTATATTGACATTACATTCCAGTGGAAGACTTGCCGCCATCAGGGCTTGGCAACGAAACAACAAAACCAATAGAAAATAACTCGGAGAATAATACCAGCTACAGGAATGAAAAAGGAGGCGACCCTACCGGAGGGTTCGGTCTTCAGAGAGAATGGGCCAGGGTTTCGATAGAAAGAGGGAACCTGCATAGAGTGAAGCAACAAGAATTAAAACAAGTTAACAGGAGTTAATTTAACAAAAGAAAAATGTGTAATTGTGAAACTATTGGAGTGGAACATCGAAGAGGAACTCACTGAGAAACTGGGTAAGACAGAGAGAGCCCAGGGTTTCATTAAACCATAATTCCTGCTCACAAAGGGGCAAAGTAGGTTAGGACTGTGGAGAAAAGCGGCGAATCTTGAAATTGGAAGAGGAAAAATACCTATTTGTTTCCATTGATCGCAGAGCTGAGTAGAAAAGCTTGGATTGGTCGCACCTGTAGATGAAATTGACAAACAGTCAATGTTAGCCGGAAAAACTCAAGGAGGAACAGTGAGCGCACAGCGAAAAGCGCTTAGAAACTGAAGAGTTGTCACAGGGAGGTAATCCCACACAGTATTCGTGAATGTGAAACACTGACAGAGGAAAACGAAATAGGAATGAAGCCAACGACCGCAACAAAGACACATTACTGAACGCGCAGGAGAATACTTACCTTGCCGGAGGAGACGCACAAGTTTGCACAGGCATTTTCGCCAAACTCAGGAAACCAGTGACAGGCCCAGAAACCTTTCCTCTACATTGTCGGCCGACAGAGCAAAACAAAAACACCGGAGTATAGTTTACAAACAAGAAAGGGAGCACACAAACCGGAGCACAATCAATACACCAGGCATCGAACGGAGGAGTGATAAATGTGAAGTGGTTGCCGCGGAATCCAAAGGTCGGATGTACATCTACCACATTAAAAGATGTTGACGTGTAGAGAAACTGCAAGTTAAGCACAGTTGGAACCCACACGACTGAGCTGGCAACCTTACGTGGACACACATTTTATTTTATTGTTGTTTTAAATTCAAATTGTATTGCATTGTGATATAGTTACCCGAGGGTCTCAATACAGGCCTTCGTCACTATTTGATTTCTTGCAATAGATACATTTATTTCATTGTAGATGTTGATTTCTAATTATATTTTATTTCTTGCACTAGATGCATTTATTTATATGTATATGATTTCTAATCCTATTTGATTGCTTGCACTCAATGCATTGATTTTAGTGCAGATTTTGGTTTCTAATTATATTTGATTGTCTGCACTAGATGCATTGATTTAAGTGTAGATGTGGATTTCTTAGTCCTCTTTCATTTCTTGCACTAGATGCATGGATTTCAGTGTAGATGTGCATTTCTAAGCCTATTATATTGTTTGCATTAGAGGCATGGATTTCAATGTAGATGTGGATTTCTATTCCTATTTGATTCCTTGCACTACATGTAATGATTTTAGTGTAGATGTTGATTTCTAATTTCATTTGATTACTTGGACTAGATGCATTGATTTCAGTGTAGATGTTTTCTAATCCTACTTGATTTCTTTCATTAGATGCATTAGATGTTGTTAATATTGAGGTTGTATATTATTAAAATATACATTTGCAAGATATATTTAGTAATACATAGAGGGACACTATTAAAAAATAAGTAGGTGTCAAAAGTTGCAATACCTAGAATTAAAATGAAAAAGATGGGCATAATCAATCCTCATGCAAAGTGCAAATTAACCCTAGACAAGATTGTGTCCCTGATTAATTACCAACTAATTACTAATAGAAAATTACATATATTCAAATATTCAAAATTGCATATATTCAAAATTACATATAGAGTAATTGCATACAACAATATATTCAAAATATATATCAGAGGAAAATGTTTATTTATAAATATATAAAAAATCAAAATATTCGTGAAGGAGATATGATAACTATTTGCAAAAACAAATAATGTAAATATTTTATAAATATGGTCATTTATTAAAAAAAATTCAAAAATACATTGTTTCTTGACTTTGCAAAATAGAATATAGATAAAACAAAATCATCAAAATATTCTTAAAGGATAGAAATTATTTCAAACATAAAACAAAGAAACAAATTATTTCAGGAGTAATCTTGACACACTAAATTATTAAAATTACTCTTCAAGGTATATTTTGTAATATTTGGAGGGACACTATTTATAATTAATTAGTTATCAAAAGTTGTGATACATAAAGTTAAATGAAATAATGTGCAATATAAATCCTCCAAACTATTTACAAATTGACCCCCTTCTTCATCACCAACTAATTATTAATAAACAATTACATACACATATAACAATATATCACAAATAATTGTAACATTCACAAACATTACCATCCAAATCCAAAAACATACACACAAAACCACCCAAAGTATCCAAACATAGACTTACAAACCATTAGACGAAAGATGCGGGACCAAAATAAAGAAGATATTATATGGTTGTGCCAAGCAAAGAAAACATAGTGTGAATTTTGAATTTTATCTCAAACATATAAGAATCTAAAAATGTGACATTGTTTCCCTAAAGCGGAACCAATTTAGATCCATATAACATCAAATAAAATCCCTAGAGGTGTAAACCGTAAATTTGATCCCTCTAGGCTCATAATATTAGACTTTGGCCATTTTAAATATTAAACTCGAAAAATGTTTAAAATTTATATTATTATAAATTTAAATTTCATTTTGCAAAACTTTTCTCAAATAGGGAAACGTACATAAAAGTTTTTCAAAGACAGAAATTATGATGAGATAATTAGGAAAACACACTATTACACTACACGAAAAATGATTCTTAAAATATACATTTATTTTTAAATACATACGAACATTTAAATTCCACAAGGAAAAATTTCCACAAATTACACAATGGGCAAAGTCCATAAAATATTTTCCAATACAAAATTTATATTGAGATACCATTCTCAATCGGAGTACTCTTTAAGGGATGCAGAGACGTATTCTGCTGTAACAGGAAGCTCATTACATACGAGAAGTATATATGATCTTTATTCAAACGGAGCTGGTTTATTCAAACTTAGCTGGTTGGATACATAAACTTAGCTGGTTGGATACATAGATGCGTTGTTGCATAGCATTAGATGTTTATTAGATACTTATCAATTTTTATGGCAAAATATGAAAAATTCAAAGTTAGAGCACGAGCAACTAAATTCTACAAATATTATCAAAGATTTAGAGCTCTCCATAGACAATGAAGGAATTATGCAAATTTAAATTCAATTTCCTTGTGCACCCGACCCTCCATGCAAATGTATTTCAGTTCTCCTTTTTCCTTTTCGTTCCTCCTCCGCTCCCCACCAATACTCAGAATGTTCGCGTCCTCCACTTGAACCGTTGCAGGAAACAACAACACACATCACAACAAAACTTTAGCAAATGGCCAAAACAGAAGAAAAAAACGGCAAATTTTGATGATCTGGAAGGAAATTTGAGTGCAACGAGATACCTTGATGTTGTTGAATTTAAAGTGGGGCATATCAATTATAACGACACTTCTGGTTGAGTGGGGAGCGGGGGTTTTTGGGAGCATGGCAAGATTTTCTTTATATAAGTTTTTTAACATTTTTTAAAATAATAAATTTAAGATATTAAATTTATAAACAACCATAGACAATACGGTATGAACTTGGTTAAACGATGCTTAGTGATGGTTTGCCTAGCATAATTTGAACCATGGTCGACCATAGTCATTTATTGTTAAACTTTGAAAATCATGGTTAACCACGTTCACCCATGGTCATCCATATTTAACCATAGTCAACCTTTATCAAACAAGGTTAAAAATAGCCATACAAGCTCAACCATGGTCACCATGGTCAACACATAGTCATCAAATTAAATATGGTCGGCATGGTCACATTTAGTCCACCAAAATTTAACATCTACATCCTTGGTTAACCAAGCTAATAATGCTCAGAACCATTGTAATCATGGTCAACCATGATTGACAATGGCCAATTAAGGTCAACCATGGTAAACCAAAGTCAGTCTAAGTCAATCAGTCTACCTTGATCAACCATGGTCAACCTCATCAATCTTGTTCAACCATTAATGTAACCATTATTGTAACATTAACGTAACATTAACATTAATGTAACATCAACCATGGCTGACGACGACCAACCATGATCAAAATTAATGTAATGTGAATGTAACAATGTAACAATCATCAACATTAATGTAACATAAATACATTGTTATATTAATGGTTGACCATGGTTAACTTTAGTCAGCTCTCTTCAACCTCAGTCAACCTCATCAACCATCAAAAACCCTTGACAGCCATGACCAATCATTTTTAACAATGGTTAACCCTTGAAAACCATTTTTAACCATAGTCAACCGACATGAACGATAATCTACCATGGTTTGAATTTTTGTTTCATGCAAAATATTTTGGTGGTCTTTTGGTATTCTATTATAGTTGTCTTACAAATTTTTTGTTTTAATGGCAGGTTCATGAGATCTTGTGACGTTGGATAGGTTATATGTTACTTGAAATATGGTTGATGAAATTATGTTACTCACCCATTTTTATTTTACCCTTTTCGGGTAAATTTTTGGAGGTGGTGACAACCTAAAAGTAAGATAAAGGTTGCACTTTAGGAATTGTACTTTTTTCCTCATGTAACTAGGTATTAGTCCCTTAAAATGGATTACATAGACACTAAGTAACATAGTAGAGTGCTTGATAGAAGAAATATGTCCAAGGGTTGGAAGCCCAATGTTTCATTCCCTCAAACATGCTTTCCAATTTAGAAATGGTTCACACTCAGGTCCCTCTAATTATAGTATCTCAATCAACTTAACTCAGGAAAATATTAGGGGAAAATGCTTTTGGTGTCAAAATATAGTATACAATGACCTTGGAAATCATAATTACCACTCTATGTCTGCCCATTATATGCATATCCTAATATAAAGGTACTCTAAGAAACACCATTGGCTTGAATATTTTTCAAAAATGTTTGAAAATGTCACTCATGAGCCCTTTTCACACATATCCTATAAATAAAATATTGCAAGCTGAAACTAAATATCACTTTCAAATATCCCAAAGATATTGAATACTTCAACAATAGGTCCCTTTTTTCATCAATAGTTTGGTGAGCCAACCTCTTAACACATAAGCTATTTTGCCTAACAATGTGGGCACTTCAACCATAAAACATATTTTTACACTAACCCACCATCGTATTACATTTATACACACAACATCATATGCCTCAACAAGAGTAGCACCACCAACCTAATTAATATGCATTGACTCACCAACCTAATTATCATATGTACACACACACACACACATTAGAATTCAAATTTCTAGTTGGACATATTATAGGTTTAATTATGATGAACCAAATGAAGAATAATCAGGGGAAACGAGAGTCTTAGATGGGGAAAAGTTTTCAAATTACAAAGGAGGACCTTTAAATCTAACTAAGAGACCAATTGTGGGGTAGGTGATGGTGGGAAGCAAAGTAAGTAAGTGACAGACATATGTGTCTAGTAAATAAAAAGGGTCAAAGAGCTTGCACTATAGAAGATATTTTCCTAGGGGAATCTATGATTCCCATAATCAAATAGCTCCTTAAGATGTAAAAAATTAATTAAACGCTAAAGAAAAAATGTAGTCAATTACATAAATCATTCCAACGATTAAGTACTATGTGTTTAGTTCATGCACCAAATAGTTTATGTTTCTATAAATCAATATAAATACCCTAATCAAGTCTTCACTTTATTCAAGGAAAATATTTACGTCGTAAGGCGTTATTATTTGAAAACAACTTTCCTGAGAGCTACGTGTATTATCTTGGACCACTAATATGAAATGTTAGACGATTAAAGCAATTTTGGCCATTAGATCATTAGTCTTGGAAGTTAGCTATAAAAAATTAGTTACACCAACAAACTGTGAAAGACTTGATGGGGAGAGATGATTGCTCACATCTTTCACTGTGAGCAATCAACCCGATGATCCTGTCCTGCTTTCTCTTATGGTGCCTCTGTTTTTCTTGGTTTGTTTACGATGGTAAGTCATCTCTAGCAGTTCTCTATTTAGGAAGAAGATTGATATGTCTGACCAATGTGATTTAACATTAACGTCTGAGAAATCAAACAAAGTTGAATCAGTTTCCGTGAACATGTTATTATTCTTCTATTCATTTCAACAGTTTCGATCTGTAAGTTGTTTTCTGTCAAACAAAAAAATTTCCTTCAAGACATCATGCTACGTGATTTCAATCGATTTTCAAATCGTACTCCACTCCATTTGGACCGTCATCTTTGGCCGTGCAATTATAAGTACCTTAGCCTGTTTTTATTAATTTTTTTACAAAGCTAATAAGCATCTACGCCAGTTACTGGATTAAATGGAGATTCTCCATTATCAATTTCACTGTCCTTCTTTCTAATTTTTCCACTTACTGGATTAAATGGAATTTCTCCATTATCAGTTTCACTGTCCTTCTATCTAATTTTGTGGTTTTTTCTAGTTTCTCCATTATTAGTTTTGTATAATTTTGTTGAACTACAGGTACCTTATCCATTCTTTATTAAATTTCTTTTACTAATCGATAGGCATTTGTGCCTAATTGCAGGATTAAATGCAATTTCTCTATTATTCTTAGTGGAGTTTTTTATCATTATGTTCAGATTCCATAGTGGTTTAATCCACACCATTGTCACATTTGGATTTTGAATTTTACGTTGCCTTTAGTTATCATCTGCAAAAATTTCTCATCCAGTCATTGCTGATTTCAACCGAGTTTATTTATGTTTCTTGATTTCAGCTCATTGTTTATCGACGTTGATTAAATTTTGAGAGTGCTTGTTATGGATTTTGGTTTGTGGTTTCACCATTAATGTTGAACTCCTAAAATGGTGAGATTTTTTAGGTTTTGGGATTTTTGGTTGTTGTTCCTACAGGGATGTTCTTCCCGCTCATTAGAGGGCAGTTAATTAATTATATAATATTTTTAATAAGTCAATTTATAACTAGTTTCAAGTCTAATTATGTCAAAATAAAGCTAGCATAAATTTTCAATTATAGATAGATGCATTATAAATAAATTAGTGCATGATACAATTGATATTAACAATCCTATTTATTAACTAAAAAAATTTATACAATTGTGATTTAGTTGTTTGAGAATAGTTTGGAATGAGACAAGATGATTTCCAATTAAACGAGACCTTTATTTGGTTATAAATTATTTTATTTTTAACTTTCTGTTAATATGATAATTATTAAAAAAATGAGAAATCGCAAAGAGAAATATTTCCATTATTATATATATATATATATATTACAATTTTATATATTTACTCAAGGAGTCACTCAATGAAAACACCTTTTATCTGGTCCTATAAACTTTCAAGGTTTCTTTTGGATAGGTTTCCAAGCACCCTTAGGTTTTAAGGTTCTTTCAACATTTTTCAAGTAAAGAATCTCTAAACTTCCAATATTTCTTGTGGATAGGTTTTCATGTTCCCTTCGGTTTTAAGATGTTTCCAATATTTTTCAAGAGAAGAATCTGGTCCTGTGAACTTCAAAGATTTCTTGTGCCAAGATTTGGAGTGTATTATTAGTAGATAATGAACAAAATCATAGTGAGTAAAGATGGAATTGAAAGATATCAATCTGCAGTCCTTTAATTAATCATTCTGAATGAAGAAACAACTGTGGAATTGATAAAAAAAGCGTTAATATTCGTGGAGGGTAGGGTTGGTTCGTTCCATTTTTTGATCAATTATAATTAGAAATTTTTTTTTGTGATGCATGTTATTAATTGTTCATGTACACAGGGTGTTAGGTATAGCATTTCATCTTGGGTCTTTGCCTAAGGCTAGGACTTATGTTACAGTAATGAATTCTTCAGTGATCGGCCATTACGTTACAATAATGAATTCTTCAGTGATTGGCCATTAGTTTGATTTGTTGTCAAAGTTTCTCTCAACTTTATTCTCAATACAATGAAGCAATACAATGAACGAAGCAATGCAATGAAGGATAAGAATAGACATGTTAAGGACACAACTACATGTACCTTTTCGAAATCATTTGAATTTTTTCATGATACAACAATGTAGACACTCTACTTTTTAAGTGTGATCGGCCAATACCTTACAGTAATGAATTCTTCAGTGATTGGCCATTAGTTTGATTTCTTCTCAATGTTTCTCTCAACTTTATTTTCAATACAATGAAGGATAAGAATAGGAATGTTAAGGACACAACTACATGTACCTTTTGGAGATTATTTGAATTTTTCCATGGTACAACAATGTAGGCATTCTACTTTTTAAGTATTCGACCTATTTTGGAGAAATACTAACAAGTCATGAAAGAGAATGGGAACTGAACAAGAAAAATGTCTCATAGCATCTGAAGATCAAAATTCAAATTTCAAGATTTTTCTACTCAAGATCAAAATTCAAATTAAAAGAAGTAAAAAATCATTAATTTTCATTTTATACTCTTTCCTATGTTTTTCTAAGTTCAAATTAGAATAATGAAAAAATTATTTCCTACTCAAGATCAAAATTCAATTAAAAGAAGTAAAAAATCATTAATTTTGATTTTCTATTCTTTCATAAGTTCAAATTAGAATAATGAAAAAATCATTATGTTTTATCCAAATTAGAATAACGAAAAAAACATTATTTTTTATCTCCTAGTCTTTCCTATGCTACCTTACGGCGTTTCCTTTGCAACATGTGGTGCAATTGCTAGTATATTCTATTATTGAAACTTGATGTAACCAAACAAGTCTTAGTATATATTTAAGGGTCGTATGATCAACTATTAATAGGGTGGAAAAGGTCCATTATATAGATGAGTGAAAGGAAAAAATATAAAATAAGAATTATAGGCTAATGGGCAATGAAGGTCCCAAAGAATTGTAGATATCTCTCTCATGCGCCCTCCCTTCTTTGGTAGACGCATTGATAAGGACACCTAGCTAAACTACCAAGTAGGTTAATTTTCCTTCAAGTTCAAATCAATTACTTAGGGGAACTTAAGTGGTTAAACTGAAATTGATTGCAATAACATCTTCAGTACCAACCTTGAATTACACACTTTAGAGAGCATGCCTACTATGAAATCGATTCTAGCCATGTGCAAGAGAAAGGATTCTAAGGTACATTAAATGCCAATCATTATGACTCAATGTGAGATGACTATGTGGACTGATTTACATGCATATGCCCAATGTATTATCCTAACTACGAATTTTTTTAGTCTAGTGCACTTTTATGTTATATTGAGCAGCCAAATTTAGGTGGAAACATGAAACAAACATATACTTTAGTTTTGTTGAATGTGCACATGAGGTGTGTATTAATTCCAAATAAAAATACTTTAAATGACAACAAATTTTAATAAAATGAAATTCAAATGAGTAAGAAATTTAACAAAAAAGATATATACATAAATATTTAACAAAAAAAAATCTTCATTTATGTCTAATTTTAAAAGTGAAATAAACCTACAAAATGTATATATCGAAATGATAGATAATGTACTTCATATTGGTCTTGCAAAAGGCAATAGTTTCAAATAAGAAAGGTACAAAAAGTAGGAAAAATAGTAGAATATTAAAATGACTCTCTTTTTTCACCAACACATATGCCTAACTCTAAATAAATAGCTTTGTGCAACACTAAAATATAATATATAGTATGAAAAAAAAATAAAACAAAAGATAAAGATCGAAAATTGTAAGAAAGGGCTTCCCTCATAAATCCAAAACTAGGACAAATACTAAGTTAGGAGAGTTTGCTTCTCTTTACCCAAGATTCATCTATGGAAATATTTCTAAATGCTAACATACAAGGTAAGGTTCTATCATATAGCTTACTACAATGGAAATCTAAAAATGTAGTCTTAAAAAATTCAAACAATTCAAGATAATAGAGATGCCAAGATAATTGTCTCAATTCTAAATGATATTGTCAATGAAAACACTTTATATATAGCACAAGAACTCAAAAAGAAAACTAAAAAGCCTAAATGAAAATGATTAAAAAGATTAAAAAAAAAAATCCAAAAAATGGAATATTTTCAATTATTGACCCAATACAAAAACTTAACCTACTTGCATTGACCCCTGTAAGAACCACATGTAAAAGATACATTGAAAATGCTTATACTACCCCCAAATCACTGTCAACAAAAAGTTGAATTTTAGCCTCTTATATAAATATAAATATAAAGTTTTTTAATTCGCTATAACGTACACACAACACAAAAAGTAGTAGACCTTTTAAAAAAAATTAAATGGTATAGGGGTGCTCAAACGCATACCCACAACCAAGGATCGATAAAACATCCTAACGACTATTAGAGTCAACAAATTTTTAGTGGGGAAATCTATAAAAAAGAGAAGCACAAATTTGTAAATCTATAGCTTGTTCTGGATTTTAAAAAAAAATAGAAGGTTAAATAATAAAAATGACACTTTAAAATGCAGATCCACATCATATTAACTCGGATCTATAACACTCAAAGAGAGAAAGCTATAGGTACAAAATGAAGTAGATAGATTTAAAAGACTTATTGAAAATCATTAATGCAATGTCGTTGTGAAGAAGATTTCTAATTAGAAGTTAGTCTCTAATCACCTCTTCCTTGGGAGGGTTCTTTTACTTCCGAAATGTGTGGTTTATCCCCTCTGTTGTGCCTATAGGTAGCTTCGTTGATACAAAATTCATCTGGTTTAGATTTTGGAACATTTACTTACTTTGAATAGGCAATGGAAAATATGAAAAATGGAGTGTGGTTTGAGCTTGTATAAGCAAAATAGTGGCTAAAACCTCTTGGCATGATCATAATAAACAATAATTTATTGACTCTCATTTTAGGTTTGTTTACAAACATACATATTTCTCGCCACTTTACAAAAGGATTGCTGGCCACTTTTCCAAAGGAAATTTAGAAAGAAGAGGTAAACATTACATTAATGACTAATTTAAACTCCTCATTATTCGAACTCCTCACTATTTAAACTAATATTAACCATCAATTCCCGCCTACATTGCCGTCTCCTGGTCTTGGAGCGTAACTCAGTATGCCAACTTTATCGTTCTTCTTCTCGCCGCATGATTATGGCCGTCTCCCCGGGCTCAAGCTCGTAACCCGCATGTCAACTTTATCTCTCTTATTCTGGCCGGAGATGACCATGGCCGTCTCCCGGGCTCGAGCAACACAAAGATACAACTTTATCGCCCTTATTCTCGCCGGAGATGACCATGGCCACCTCCTGGGGCTCCTGAAAGGTAACCCGCATGCCAACTTTATCGCCCTTATTCTCGCCGACCCAGTATGCCAACTTTATCGCCCTTATTCTGCTGGAGATGACCGTGGCCGCCTCCTGGGCTCGGAGCAGAACCCAGTATGCCAACTTTATCGCCCTTATTCTGCTGGAGATGACCATGGCCGCCTCCTGGGCTCGGAGCAGATCCCAGTATGCCAACTTTATCGCCCTTATTCTGCTGGAGATGACCATGGCCGTCTCCTGGGCTCGGAGCAGAACCCAGTATGCCTTTATTGCTCTTTTGCAAGCTAGTTTCGTCGTCGACAAGGGAATTGAGGCTGGGACCAACGGCCGAAAGACTGTCGGGGACGATAATCAGGTTATTCTGCTCGAGAAACCTGGCGTTAGTATGGCCAGCAATGTGCAGAAAGGAGATCATAATCAGGAGCGCTCTATTGTACCCGCTTCTTCACTTAGAGCCTTGTTACAAAGACAAAACGGATATGATATGATAGAGAAGTACAGAGATAGTAGATGAACGATATGTTAACAGATCAGTTTTAACACAGATCAGTTGTGCGTGCGTATTCACTGCCTTCACGCAAACCTAAAACCGTTGGCGTAATTCTGATCAAACAAGCGCGGTTGAGGTTGTCACGCAGAGATCAGATGAGGAATTCATTCATAAAAACCAAGAGAATTACTAAATTAGAATCTCTCCGATTTGGGTTTACAAATGAATTAGATGGCTATTTATTCCGAAGGCTCTCGAGGAATTTCTGAAAGAGAACTCCTTTCTAGATATTTGGGGGAGGTTGAGTTCTCAATTGTAGAAATTTATCTCAACATTCATTTCAAGATATTTGGAGGAAATCGAGAGAAATAAACTCAATTTTAGGAATCTATTTTAACACTTTCTTCTAGATATTTGAAAGAAGTTAAGAGAAATCCTCTCAATCCTATGAATCTATCATTACTTCTTAATCTACAATAAATTCTAAAAATTTCCATAAAATCTAAATTTTTCTAAATTTTATAAATTAAATAAATACATAAATACAAAATAAGAAGTTGAGAAAAATCATCTCAATTCTAGGAATCTCTCCTAGCACTTCTTTCTCCATATTTGGAACAAGTTAGAGAAATCCTCTCAATCCTATGAATCTATCATTACTTCTTAATCTATAATGAATTCTAAAAGTTTTCATAAAATCTAAAATTTTCTAAATTTTGTAAATTAAATAAATACAAAATAAGAGATGCATAGGTTGTAATATAGAGTACTCTATAATAAGACTTTTTGGAAAGGGATGAGATGTTGCCATGGATTATGATCATACATAATATGACAAATGTAAGGAATTCATTAAAGTTGTAGAAGTAAAAAATAATAGGTTGTAGAAATGAGAATCCATACAATTGAGAATTCTCACAACTATATGTAACACCATGAGCTTAATACTATGACTCACCAAGACCAAGTACTCATAACCACAACTGTTAACCATAATTTTTGACACAACCTCAATATTTATCTCACAAAATAAACGTTTGAAAATTTAGATGTTCTTTAGTTACATTGGTTTCATAATGACATAGGGGAAAATAATAATTTGCATTCTATTTAATAGTAACAAGTGAATAAATATTTCATTTGCCTTTAATTCATGTTGGCTTATAATTTGGTCTTAAATGATTGGATTTAAAAATATATTTTAATAACAATACAATGATACATAAAATAATATGTCATATAATATATCTAGTGTCAATATTTATGGAATATTTTAAGAAAATGATATTGTCATCAAATTACTTATAATAATAATTAGTTGCATTTTTAAGTTAATGCATTTCAAAATGGTTAGTTATCTCCACAGAGATTAACTAACCTATATCAAATATATTGTGGTAATATATTGTGGTAATTTAAGGGATAATGTTGTAAAATTTGTTACTAATAATGCAAAAATTCAACCACAACAATTCAACCACAAGATACAATAGGGAATATACATTCATACATATATGGAAGAAAACAAATAGAGAGTAATTATAGAGTCATTAATATAGGTTTGGTTTAACTAATATACAAAATGATTTAACTAATATGCAAACTGATATTTTTCTAGGATTAGGTGAGATTCTAATCTCTTGTTGTTTAAAATGTGTTTTTTTAATGGATAAATAGGTCCAACACTCTAAAAAACCACATATTCTTATCTTATTTAAAATGTGTGTTTGAATGAATAAATAGATTCAACACCCTAAAAACACCTCAATTCATTTTAACTTTGCCAATCAAACAACTTAAATATTTAAATATATGATTTTTCAATCAAAGAGTTTAAATATATGATTTTTAAAAATATCTACTAAACTTTGCCAAAATTGAAAGGAAATATGATTTGCCAATCAAAAAGCTTAGATATATGATTTTTAAGGTTATATTGAGCAGCCAAATTTAGGTGGAAACATGAAACAAGCATATACTTTAGTTTTGTTGAATGTGCACATGAGGTGTGTATTACTTCCAAATAAAAATACTTTAAACAACAATAAATTTTAATAAAATGAAATTCAAATGAGTAAGAAATTTAACAAAAAATATATATACATAAATATTTAACAAAAAAAAATCTTCATTTATGTCTAATTTTAAAAGTGAAATAAACCTACAAAATGTATATATCGAAATGATAGATAATGTACTTCATATTGGTCTTTCAAAAGGCAATAGTTTCAAATAAGAAAGGTACAAAAAGTAGGAAAAATAGTAGAATATTAAAATGACTCTTTTTTTTCACCAACTCATATGCCTAACTCTAAATAAATAGCCTTGTACAACACTAAAATATAATCTATAGTATGGAAAAAAAATAAAACAAAATATAAAGATCGAAAATTGTAAGAAAGGGCTTCCCTCATAAATCCAAAACTAGGACAAATACTAAGTTAGGAGAGTTTGCTTCTCTTTACCCAAGATTCATCTATGGAAATATTTCTAAATGCTAACATGCAAGGTAAGGTTCTATCATATAGCTTACTACAATGGAAATCTAAAAATGTAGTCTTAAAAAATTCAAACAATTCAAGATAATAGAGATGCCAAGATAATTCTCTCAATTCTAAATGATATTGTCAATGAAAACACTTTATATATAGCACAAGAACTCAAAAAAAAACTAAAAATCCTAAAAGAAAATGATTAAAAAGATAGAAAAAAAATCCAAAAAATGGAATATTTTCAATTATTGACCCAATACAAAAACTTAACCTACTTACATTGACCCCTGTAAGAACCACATGTAAAAGATACATTGAAAATGCTTATACAACCCCAAATCACTGTCAACAAAAAGTTGAAATTTAGCCTCTTATATAAATATAAATATAAAGTTTTTTAATTCACTATAACGTACACACAACACAAAAAGTAGTAACAACATTTATAGTAGAACTTTTTTAAAAAATTAAATGGTATAGGGGTGCTCAAACGCATACCCACAACCAAGGATCGATAAAACATCCTAACGACTATTAGAGTCAACAAATTTTTAGTGGGGAAATCTATAAAAAAGAGAAGCACAAATTTGTAAATCTATAGCTTGTTCTAGATTTTTAAAAAAAATAGAAGGTTAAATAATAAAAATGACACTTTAAAATGTAGATCCACATCATATTAACTCGGATCTATAACACTCAAAGAGAGAATTTTAATCTATAATGAAATAAACTCAATTTTAGGAATCTATTTTAACACTTTCTTCTAGATATTTGAAATAAGTTAAGAGAAATCCTCTCAATCCTATGAATCTATCATTACTTCTTAATCTACAATAAATTCTAAAAATTTCCATAAAATCTAAATTTTTCTAAATTTTATAAATTAAATAAATACATAAATACAAAATAAGAAGTTGAGAAAAATCATCTCAATTCTAGGAATCTCTCCTAGCACTTCTTTCTCCATATTTGGAACAAGTTAGAGAAATCCTCTCAATCCTATGAATCTATCATTACTTCTTAATCTATAATGAATTCTAAAAGTTTTCATAAAATCTAAAATTTTCTAAATTTTGTAAATTAAATAAATACAAAATAAGAGATGCATCAGGTTGTAATATAGAGTACTCTGTAATAATACTTTTTGGAAAGGGAAGAGATGTTGCCATGGATGATGATCATGCATAGTATGACAAATGTAAGGAATTCATTAAAGTTGTAGAAGTAAAAAATAATAGGTTGTAGAATTGAGAATCCATACAATTGAGAATTCTCACAACTATATGTAACACCATGAGCTTAATACTATGACTCACCAAGACCAAGTACTAATAACCACAACTGTTAACCATAATTGTTGACACAACCTCAATATTTATCTCACAAAATAAACATTTGAAATTTTAGATGTTCTTTAGTTACATTGGTTTCATAATGACATAGGGGAAAATAATAATTTGCATCGACTTTAATAGTAATCTATGACAAATATTCACTACCTTTAATTCATTTTGGCGATAATTTAACTTAAAATGATTGATTCAAAAATATTGATTTCAATAACAATACAATGATACATAAAATACAAGCTCGTTACAATATATCCTAGTGTCATCATTCATGGAATATTTCAAGAAAATGATATTGGTCAATTACATTAGTTTTAGCAATATTAATTAGTTGCGTTACTTTAAGTGATAATGAATTTCAAAATGATTAGTTATCTCAACAGAGATTAACTAACCTATATCAAATATATTGTGGTAATTTAAGGGATAATGTTGTAAAATTTGTTACTAATAATGCAAAAATTCAACCACAACAATTCAACCACAAGATACAATAGGGAATATACATTCATACATATATGGAAGAAAACAAATAGAGAGTAATTATAGAGTCATTAATATAGGTTTGGTTTAACTAATATACAAAATGATTTAACTAATATGCAAACTGATATTTTTATAGGATTAGGTGAGATTCTAATCTCTTGTTGTTTAAAATGTGTTTTTTTAATGGACAAATAGGTCCAACACTCTAAAAAACCACATATTCTTATCTTATTTAAAATGTGTGTTTGAATGAATAAATAGATTCAACACTCTAAAAACACCTCAATTCATTTGAACTTTGCCAATCAAACAACTTAAATATTTAAATATATGATTTTTCAATCAAAGAGTTTAAATATATGATTTTTAAAAATATATACTAAACTTTGCCAAAACTGAAAGGAAATATGTTTTGCCAATCAAAAAGCTTAAATATATGATTTTTAAAATTATCTACTAGACTTTGCCAAAATTAAAGAGAAAAAATCAACAGAAAAAGGAAAAAAAAAAGTCATTTTATCGATTAGTTAGGTTACACTATTAATATATGGTCAACAATAAAAGTTGTGACTTGTAACTTCCTTTGTTGATTGACCTAGTACAATCGATTCACCAACTAAACTACCTCATTGACTATATCATTGATTGAGTTGCTCTATAATATTTAACCTTAGCAACTCAATCTACTCAAGTAGTCTCTAAGAAGCCCTCCCACAGACATTGAGCTTAATAATGATCATCATCTTATTCTATTGGCTATTCCCAAGTTACATTGAGAATTGTCAATATCACAATGTTAATTTGCAAAGAAGTGTAACTATAAAATACCCAGAATTAAGGAATTATGAATATAGCATTATTAATTGGAAGCATGAAATACTATGAGTATTGGGATGTGAAATTATCAAACTGAAATGAAATTTTAATAGCTTCCAAATTCTATTAAGAAATTGAAAGATTATATCTCATTGATTATGTCTCATTTGTTTTATTTTCGTGCCGTTGGAAAGAAAAAGAAAAAAAATCACTGATTTCAATAATGAAATGGAAAACTGCATATATTTAAAAGAAAAGATGATATAAAATATAGTGGAAATTGATCAAAAATATTATAGAAAACAATATTTTTTTCTATATTTTTTTTCGAATATTAAAATATATATATCAATTATTGATCATAACTAAAATATACTTTAAGATATACTTGTACAATTTCATAAAAAAATGAAGATTATATGTGAATTTTATTGCATTTCATTTATGAAGAGAATGAGATTAAAAAGTATACAATAACATGAAACTTTATTAAAAATAATATAATAAAAGACATAAATATGACAAAAATAAAATATGCAGAAATATGAAAATATGATGCAAAATAAATTTTGAGAAAGCTCACTATGTCATACAAATATAACTTTCTAAGCTCTCACATTCTCTTATAATTTCGTATTTACATATAATAAATGATTTTTTCAAAGAATAATCATATCTAATTAGTTTGGTAGAAATCATTTAATTGGATGGAGAGGTGCATTCTATAACCTAGTATGACCCCATGTGTAAGTATGTCACATCTTCAAAGAATAATAATTTTTTTTTACTAATGTCAGCCAAAACATTATCTTGAATCTTAAATTATATATAACTTTTATTTTTATTAATGGATTATGATTAATTATTAAATACAACTATGTATTATTATATCAAATTTGAATGGATAGTAAATTATCTCATGCATTTAATATTTCCTTTATGATATATCTGAATTTGAATGGATCATAAATTTATCGTTAACAAAAGAATTAACCACATTGAAATTCCAAATTAGGTAAAACATTAAAGATCTTTACTTACATTTCCTAAAGCTAATGACATCTCCTAAATCAAAGGAAAAAGGTTAATTCAACACAAAGAATAGAAAACCTTGCCCTAAAATCTTTTATTATTTATATTGATTAAATATTGTAAAATGAATTTTTAGAGGGGAAACGTTGTCGTATGGATATATTAAAATTTTTAAGGACATAAATTTTTTCACATCAAAATTCTAATATTTGAAAATATTAATTTGATGTAGTTTTATTATAAATTTTTTTATCATGCCATAAAAAAATTATTAAATATAATATTAATATTATTAAATTTAATAACTTTTGATTAATACAATATTAAATTTAATATGAAATTTATTTGTTTATATTATAATATATATTAACATATCATGATATACATTAAATCTGGATATATATATGGAGGGAAGAACAAAGACATAAAGTGACAGGTCGAAAGATAGCGGCAGTGACAAGCGAGAGATGGAGATAAAATGAAGAAGAAATACATAGAAATATAAGAGTGGAGAGAGAGAAAGAGAGAGAGAGAGAGAGAGAGAAGGGAGAGATGGAGAGAGTGTGTGTATGTTGTGGGGTGAGATAGAGAGACAAAGAAGGAGAGATGGAAGGAATGTAGAAGAAAAGGAGAGATGAGGGAGAGAGGGAGATAGTGACAAAGTTGGAGGGTTAAGGGAGAGAGAGAGTGTGGGGGAGAGAGACAAAGGTAGGTGAGAGATAAAGGGAGAGAGAGGAAGGAATATAGATAGAACATAAGATGGAGAAGGAGAGAGGGAGGGAGAGAAAAATAGAGGGAGTTAAGAAGAATTACACACAGAGAGAAAGGTGGAGAGGGAGAGTGGGAGTGATAAGGGAGATAGTGAGAGAGGGAGAGAGGAGAGGTGGAGGGAAGAGAGATGGATGAGGGAGAAAGAGAGTGAAGGGTAAGAGAAAGGGAGAAGAAGAAGGAGGGAGAGACATATAGATATGGAGAAATAATGTGTATGTTTTGGAGGTGATATAGAGTGACAAAAGAGAGGTAGAGGGAGAGATATATGTAGATGGGAGGTGAAGAGAGGGAAGAAGTGAGAGACAGAGAGAGGGAGAGAGAGGTAGCTAGATATCGAGAGAGTGTGTTTGTTTGTGTTTGGTGGGGTTAGATAGGGAGACAAAGAAGAGATGGAGGGAGATATAGATATAGACAAAGAAGAGATGGAAGAAGATATAGATACAGATGGAGGTCGGAGAGAGGGAAGAATATTTCTTGTACTATAAGCATTGATTTTAGTGTGGATGATGATTTATAATAATATTTCATTGCTTGCACTAGATGCATTGATTTCAGTTTAGATGTTGATTTCTAATCCTATTTGCTTTCAGTTTAGATGTTGATTCTAATCCTATTTGATTTCTTTCCCTAGATGCATTGGTTTAAGCGTAGATGGTGATTTCTAATCTTATTTTATTGCTTGCGCTAAATGAATTTATTTTAATGTACATGTTGATTCCTAATTATATTCGATTTATGGAGGTCAGAGAGAGGGAAGAATATTTCTTGTACTATAAGCATTGATTTTAGTGTGGATGATGATTTATAATAATATAGATGTATCGACGTCTATAAAAAAGAGAAGCACAAATTTGTAAATCTATAGCTTGTTCTGGATTTTAAAAAAAAATAGAAGGTTAAATAATAAAAATGACACTTTAAAATGTAGATCCACATCATATTAACTCGGATCTATAACACTCAAAGAGAGAAAGCTATAGGTACAAAATGAAGTAGATAGATTTAAAAGACTTATTGAAAATCATTAATGCAATGTCGTTATGAAGAAGATTTCTAATTAGAAGTTAGTCTCTAATCACCTCTTCCTTGGGAGGGTTCTTTTACTTCCGAAATGTGTGGTTTATCCCCTTTGTTGTGCCTATAGGTAGCTTCGTTGATACAAAATTCATCTGGTTTAGATTTTGGAACATTTACTTACTTTGAATAGGCAATGGAAAATATGAAAAATGGAGTGTGGTTTGAGCTTGTATAAGCAAAATAGTGGCTAAAACCTCTTGGCATGATCATAATAAACAATAATTTATTGACTCTCATTTTAGGTTTGTTTACAAACATACATATTTCTCGCCACTTTACAAAAGGATTGCTGGCCACTTTTCCAAAGGAAATTTAGAAAGAAGAGGTAAACATTACATTAATGACTAATTTAAACTCCTCATTATTCGAACTCCTCACTATTTAAACTAATATTAACCATCAATTCCCGCCTACATTGCCGTCTCCTGGTCTTGGAGCAGAACCCAGTATGCCAACTTTATCGCTCTTCTTCTGCTGGAGATGACCATGGCCGTCTCCTGGGCTCGGAGCAGAACCCAGTATGCCAACTTTATCGCCCTTATTCTGATGGAGATGACCATGGACGTCTCCTGGGCTCGGAGCAGAACCCAGTATGCCAACTTTATCGCCCTTATTCTGCTGGAGATGACCGTGGCCGCCTCCTGGGCTCGGAGCAGAACCCAGTATGCCAACTTTATCGCCCTTATTCTGCTGGAGATGACCGTGGCCGCCTCCTGGGCTCGGAGCAGAACCCAGTATGCCAACTTTATCGCCCTTATTCTGCCGGGAGATGACCGTGGCCGGCCTCCCCGGGCTTGCTGCAACCCGCATGCCAACTTTATCGCTCTTCTTCGCCGGAGATGACCACAGCCGTCTCCCGGGCTCCTGGAAAGGTAAATCCTGTATGCCAACTTTATCGCTCTTCTTCTGCTGGAGATGACCCAGTATGCCAACTTTATCGCTCTTCTTCTGCTGGAGATGACCATGGCCGTCTCCTGGGCTCGGAGCAGAACCCAGTATGCCAACTTTATCGCCCTTATTCTGCTGGAGATGACCGTGGCCGTCTCCTGGGCTCGGAGCAGAACCCAGTATGCCAACTTTATCGCCCTTATTCTGCTGGAGATGACCGTGGCCGTCTCCTGGGCTTGGAGCAGAACCCAGTATGCCAACTTTATCGCTCTTCTTCTGCTGGAGATGACCATGGCCGTCTCCTGGGCTCGGAGCAGAACCCAGTATGCCAACTTTATCGCCCTTATTCTGCTGGAGATGACCATGGCCGTCTCCTGGGCTCGGAGCAGAACCCAGTATGCCAACTTTATCGCCCTTATTCTGCTGGAGATGACCATGGCCGTCTCCTGGGCTCGGAGCAGAACCCAGTATGCCTTTATTGCTCTTTTGCAAGCTAGTTTCGTCGTCGACAAGGGAATTGAGGCTGGGACCAACGGCCGAAAGACTGTCGGGGACGATAATCAGGTTATTCTGCTCGAGAAACCTGGCGTTAGTATGGCCAGCAACGTGCAGAAAGGAGATCATAATCAGGAGCGCCATTGTACTGCTCTTCATCATAGAGCTCGGTGTTAGCAGACAAAACGATATGATATGATAGAGAAGTACAGAGATAGTAGATGAACGATATGATAACAGATCAGTTTTAACACAGCAGTTGTGCGTGCGTATTCACTGCCTTCACGCAAACCTAAAACCGTTGGCGTAATTCTGATCAAACAAGCGCGGTTGAGGTTGTCACGCAGAGATCAGATGAGGAATTCATTCATAAAAACGAATAAGAGAATTACTAAATTAGAATCTCTCCGATTTGGGTTTACAAATGAATTAGATGGCTATTTATTCCGAAGGCTCTCGAGGAATTTCTGAAAGAGAACTCGTTTCTAGATATTTGGGGGAGGTTGAGTTCTCAATTGTAGAAATTTATCTCAAGATATTTGGAGGAAATCGAGAGAAATAAATAAACTCAATTTTAGGAATCTATTTTAACATTTTCTTCTAGATATTTGAAAGAAGTTAAGAGAAATCCTCTCAATCCTATGAATCTATCATTACTTCTTAATATACAATAAATTCTAAAAATTTCCATAAAATCTAAATTTTTCTAAATTTTCTAAATTAAATAAATACATAAATACAAAATAAGAAGTTGAGAAAAATCATGTCAATTCTAGTAATCTCTCCTAGCACTTATTTCTCGATATTTGGAACAAGTTAGAGAAATCCTCTCAATCCTATGAATCTATCATTACTTCTTAATCTATAATGAATTCTAAAATTTTTCATAAAATCTAAAATTTTCTAAATTTTGTAAATTAAATAAATACAAAATAAGAGATGCATAGGTTGTAATATAGAGTACTCTATAATAAGACTTTTTGGAAAGGGATGAGATGTTGCCATGGATTATGATCATACATAATCTGACAAATGTAAGGAATTCATTAAAGTTGTAGAAGTAAAAAATAATAGGTTGTAGAAATGAGAATCCATACAATTGAGAATTCTCACAACTATATGTAACACCATGAGCTTAATACTATGACTCACCAAGACCAAGTACTCATAACCACAACTGTTAACCATAATTGTTGACACAACCTCAATATTTATCTCACAAAATAAACGTTTGAAAATTCTATCTCATCTTTAGTTACATTGTTTCTATAATGACATAGGGGAAAATAATAATTTGTATCGACTTTAATAGTAATATATGACAAATATTCACTACCTTTTTAATTCATTTTGGCGATAATTTAACTTAAAATGATTGATTCAAAAATATTGATTTCAATAACAATACAATGATACATAAAATACAAGCTCGTTACAATATATCCTAGTGTCATCATTCATGGAATATTTCAAGAAAATGATATTGGTCAATTACATTAGTTTTAGCAATATTAATTAGTTGCGTTACTTTAAGTGATAATGAATTTCAAAATGATTAGTTATCTCAACAGAGATTAACTAACCTATATCAAATATATTGTGGTAATTTAAGGGATAATGTTGTAAAATTTGTTACTAATAATGCAAAAATTCAACCACAACAATTCAACCACAAGATACAATAGGGAATATACATTCATACATATATGGAAGAAAACAAATAGAGAGTAATTATAGAGTCATTAATATAGGTTTGGTTTAACTAATATACAAAATGATTTAACTAATATGCAAACTGATATTTTTCTAGGATTAGGTGAGATTCTAATCTCTTGTTGTTTAAAATGTGTTTTTTTAATGGATAAATAGGTCCAACACTCTAAAAAACCACATATTCTTATCTTATTTAAAATGTGTGTTTGAATGAATAAATAGATTCAACACTCTAAAAACACCTCAATTCATTTGAACTTTGCCAATCAAACAGCTTAAATATTTAAATATATGATTTTTCAATCAAAGAGTTTAAATATATGATTTTTAAAAATATCTACTAAACTTTGCCAAAATTGAAAGGAAATATGATTTGCCAATCAAAAAGCTTAAATATATGATTTTTAAAATTATCTACTAGACTTTGCCAAAATTAAAGAGAAAAAATCAACAGAAAAAGGAAAAAAAAAAAGTCATTTTATCGATTAGTTAGGTTACACTATTAATATATGGTCAACAATAAAAGTTGTGACTTGTAACTTCCTTTGTTGATTGACCTAGTACAATCGATTCACCAACTAAACTACCTCATTGACTATATCATTGATTGAGTTGCTCTATAATATTTAACCTTAGCAACTCAATCTACTCAAGTAGTCTCTAAGAAGCCCTCCCACAGACATTGAGCTTAATAATGATCATCATCTTATTCTATTGGCTATTCCCAAGTTACATTGAGAATTGTCAATATCAGAATGTTAATTTGCAAAGAAGTGTAACTATAAAATACCCAGAATTAAGGAATTATGAATATAGCATTATTAATTGGAAGCATGAAATACTATGAGTATTGGGATGTGAAATTATCAAACTGAAATGAAATTTTAATAGCTTCCAAATTCTATTAAGAAATTGAAAGATTATATCTCATTGATTATGTCTCATTTGTTTTATTTTGGTGCCGTTGGAAAGAAAAAGAAAACAAATTCACTGATTTCAATAATGAAATGGAAAACTGCATATATTTAAAAGAAAAGATGATATAAAATATAGTGGAAATTGATCAAAAATATTATAGAAAACAATATTTTTCTCTATATTTTTTTTTTCGAATATTAAAATATATATATCAATTATGGATCATAACTAAAATATAATTTAAGATATACTCTGTACAATTTCATAAAAATGAAGATTATAAGTGTGAATTTTATCAGATTAGTTTTTATGAAGAGAATGAGATTAAAAAGTATACAATAACATGAAACTTTATTAAAAATAATATAATAACAGACATAAATATGACAAAAATAAAATATGCAGAAATACGAAAATATGATGTAAAATAAATTTCGAGAAAGCTCACTATGTCATACAAATATAACTTTCTAAGCTCTCACATTCTCTTATAATTTCATATTTACATATAATAAATGATTTTTTCAAAGAATAATCATATCTAATTAGTTTGGTAGAAATCATTTAATTGGATGGAGAGGTGCATTCTATAACCTAGTATGACCCCATGTGTAAGTATGTCATGTCTTCAAAGAATAATAATTTTTTTTTAATAATGTCAGCCAAAACATTATCTTGAATCTTAAATTATATATAACTTTTATTTTTATTAATGGATTATGATTAATTATTAAATACAACTATGTATTATTATATCAAATTTGAATGGATAGTAAATTATCTCATGCATTTAATATTTCCTTTATGATATATCTGAATTTGAATGGATCATAAATTTATCGTTAACAAAAGAATTAACCACATTGAAATTCCAAATTAGGTAAAACATTAAAGATCTTTACTTACATTTCCTAAAGCTAATGACATCTCCTAAATCAAAGGAAAAAGGTTAATTCAACACAAAGAATAGAAAACCTTGCCCTAAAATCTTTTATTATTTATATTGATTAAATATTGTAAAATGAATTTTTAGAGGGAAAACGTTGTCGTATGGATATATTAAAATTTTTAAGGACATACATTTCTTCACATCAAAATTCTAATATTTGAAAATATTAATTTGATGTAGTTTTATTATAAATTTTTTTATCATGCCATAAAAAAAATATTAAATATAATATTAATATTATTAAATTTAATAACTTTTGATTAATACAATATTAAATTTAATATGAAATTTATTTTTTTATATTATAATATATATTAACATATCATGATATACATTAAATCTGGATATATATATGGAGGGAAGAACAAAGACATAAAGTGACAGGTCGAAAGATAGCGGCAGTGACAAGCGAGAGATGGAGATAAAATGAAGAAGAAATACATAGAAATATAAGAGTTGAGAGAGAGAAAGAGAGAGAGAGAGAGAGAGAGAGAGAGAGAAGGGAGAGATGGAGAGAGTGTGTGTATGTTGTGGGGTGAGATAGAGAGACAAAGAAGGAGAGATGGAAGGAACGTGGAAGAAAAGGAGAGATGAGGGAGAGAGGGAGATAGTGACAAAGTTGGAGGGTTAAGGGAGAGAGAGAGTGTGGGGGAGAGAGACAAAGGTAGGTGAGAGATAAAGGGAGAGAGAGGAAGGAATAGAGATAGAACATGAGATGGAGAAGGAGAGAGGGAGGGAGAGAAAAATAGAGGGAGTTAAGAAGAATTACACACAGAGAGAAAGGTGGAGAGGGAGAGTGGGAGTGATAAGGGAGATAGTGAGAGAGGGAGACAGGAGAGGTGGAGGGAAGAGAGATGGATGAGGGAGAAAGAGAGTGAAGGGGAAGAGAGAGGGAGAGGAAGAAGGAGGGAGAGATATATAGATATGGAGAAATAATGTGTATGTTTTGGAGGTGATATAGAGTGAAAAAAGAGAGGTAGAGGGAGAGAGATATCTAGATGGGAGGTGAAGAGAGGGAAGAAGTGAGAGATAGAGAGAGGGAGAGAGAGGTAGCTAGATATCGAGAGAGTGTGTTTGTTTGTGTATGGTGGGGTTAGATAGGGAGACAAAGAAGAGATGGAGGGAGATATAGATATAGACAAAGAAGAGATGGAAGAAGATATAGATACAGATGGAGGTCGGAGAGAGGGAAGAATATTTCTTGTACTATAAGCATTGATTTTAGTGTGGATGATGATTTATAATAATATTTTATTGCTTGCACTAGATGCATTGATTTCAGTTTAGATGTTGATTTCTAATCCTATTTGATTTCAGTTTAGATGTTGATTCTAATCCTATTTTATTTATTTCTCTAGATGCATTGGTTTAAGCATAGATGGTGATTTCTAATCTTATTTTATTGCTTGCGCTAAATGAATTTATTTTAATGTACATGTTGATTCCTAATTATATTCAATTTATGGAGGTCGGAGAGAGGGAAGAATATTTCTTGTACTATAAGCATTGATTTTAGTGTGGATGATGATTTATAATAATATTTAATTGCTTGCACTAGAAGTATTGATTTCAGTCTGATGTTGGTTTCTAATCTTATTTTATTTCTTACATTATATCCATTGATTCTAGTGTAGATGTTATTTTCTAATCCTATTTGAATGCTTGCATCAGATGGATTATATACTCCTAATCTTAAGACTGTAAATTATTAATATTTTTCAATGTTAAATGGATGGGGAAGAGAGGGAAGAAGATTTATTGCACTAGATGCATTGCTTTCAGTGTAGATGATGATTTCTAATACAGTTATTTGATTTCTTGCAATAGATACATTTATTTCATTGTAGATGTTGATTTCTAATTATATTTTATTTCTTGCACTAGATGCATTTATTTATATGTATATGATTTCTAATCCTATTTGATTGCTTGCACTCAATGCTTTAATTTTAGTGCAGATTTTGGTTTCTAATTATATTTGATTGTCTGCACTAGATGCATTGATTTAAGTGTAGATGTGGATTTCTTAGTCCTCTTTCATTTCTTGCACTAGATGCATGGATTTCAGTGTAGATGTGGATTTCTAAGCCTGTTATATTGTTTGCATTAGAGGCATGGATTTCAATGTAGATGTGGATTTCTATTCCTATTTGATTCCTTGCACTACATGCAATGATTTTAGTGTAGATGTTGATTTCTAATTTCATTTGATTACTTGGACTAGATGCATTGATTTCAGTGTAGATGTTTTCTAATCCTACTTGATTTCTTTCATTAGATGCATTAAATGTTGTTAATATTGAGGTTGTACATTATTAAAATATATAGTTGCATGATATATTTAGTAATACATAGAGGGACACTATTAAAAAATAAGTAGGTGTCAAAAGTTGCAATACCTAGAATTAAAATGAAAAAGATGGGCATAATCAATCCTCATGCAAAGTGAAAATTAACCCTTGACAAGATTGTGTCCCTTATTAATTACCAACTAATTACTAATAGAAAATTACATATATTCAAATATTCAAAATTGCATATATTCAAAATTACATATAGAGTAATTGCATACAACAATATATTCAAAATATATATAAGAGGAAAATGTTTATTTATAAATATATAAAAAAAATCAAAATATTCGTGAAGGAGATATGATAACTGTTTGCAAAAACAAATAATGTAAATATTTTATAAATATGGTCATTTATTAAAAAAAATTCAAAAATACATTGTTTCTTGACTTTGCAAAATAGAATATAGATAAACCAAAATCATCAAAATATTCTTAAAGGATAGAAATTATTTCAAACATAAAACAAAGAAACAAATTATTTCAGGACTAATCTTGACACAGTAAATTATTAAAATTACTCTTCAAGGTATATTTTGTAATATTTGGAGGGACACTATTTAGAATTAATTAGTTGTCAAAAGTTGTGATATATAAAGTTAAATGAAATAATGTGCAATATAAATCCTCCAAGCTATTTACAAATTGACCCCCTTCTTCATCACCAACTAATTATTAATAAACAATTACATACACATATAACAATATATCACAAATAATTGTAACATTCACAAACATTACCATCCAAATCCAAAAACATACACACAAAACCACCCAAAGTATCCAAACATAGACTTACAAACCATTAGAGGAAAGATGCGGGACCAAAATAAAGAAGATATTATATGGTTGTGCCAAGCAAAGAAAACATAGTGTGAATTTTAAATTTTATCTCAAACATATAAGAATGTGTTATTGTTTCCCTCAGGCGGAACCAATTTAGATCCATATAACATCAAATAAAATCCCTAGAGGTGTAAACCGTAAATTTGATCCCTCTAGGCTCATAATATTAGACTTTGGCCATTTTAAATATTAAACTCGAAAAATGTTTAAAATTTATATTATTATAAATTTAAATTTCATTTTGCAAAACTTTTCTCAAATAGGGAAACGTACATAAAAGTTTTTCAAAGACAGAAATTATGATGAGATAATTAGGAAAACACACTATTACACTACACGAAAAATGATTCTTAAAATATACATTTATTTTTAAATACATACGAACATTTAAATTCCACAAGGAAAAATTTCCACAAATTACACAATGGGCAAAGTCCATAAAATATTTTCCATTACAAAATTTATATTGAGATACAATTCTCAATCGGAGTACTCTTTAAGGGATGCAAAGACGTATTCCGCTGTAACAGGAAGCTCATTACATACGAGAAGTATATATGATCTTTATTCAAACGGAGCTGGTTTATTCAAACTTAGCTGGTTGGATACATAAACTTAGCTGGTTGGATACATAGATGCGTTGTTGTATAGAGTTAGATGTTTATTAGATACTTATCAATTTTTATGGCAAAATATGAAAAATTCAAAGTTAGAGCACGAGCAACTAAATTCTACAAATATTATCAAATATTTAGAGCTCTCCATAGACAATGAAGGAATTATGCAATTTTAAATTCAATTTCCTTGTGCACCCGGCCCTCCATGCAAATGTATTTCAGTTCTCCTTTTTCCTTTTCGTTCCTCCTCCGCTCCCCACCAATACTCAGAATGTTCGCGTACTCCACTTGAACCGTTGCAGGAAACAACATCACACATCACAACAAAACTTTAGCAAATGGCCAAAACAGAAGAAAAAAACGGCAAATTTTGATGATCTGGAAGGAAATTTGAGTGCAACGAGATACCTTGATGTTGTTGAATTTAAAGTGGGGCATATCAATTATAACGACACTTCTGGTCGAGTGGGGAGCGGGGGTTTTTGGGAGCGTGGCAAGATTTTCTTTATATAAGTTTTTTAACATTTTTAAAATAATAAATTTAAGTTATTAAATTTATAAACAACCATAGACAATACGGTATGAGCTTGGTTAAACGATGCTTAGTGATGGTTTGCCTAGCATAATTTGAACCATGGTCAACCATAGTCATTTATAGTTAAATTTTGAAAACCATGGTTAACCACGTTCACCCATGGTCATCCATATTTAACCATAGTCAACCTTTATCAAACAAGGTTAGCCATAGCCATACAAGCTCAACCATGGTCACCATGGTCAACACATAGTCATCAAGTTAAATATGGTCGACATGGTCACATTTAGTCCACCAAAATTTAACATCTACATCCTTGGTGAACCAAGCTAATAATGCTCAGAACCATGGTAATCATGGTCAACCATGATTGACAATGGCCAATTAAGGTCAACCATGGTAAACCAAAGTCAGTCTAAGTCAATCAGTCTACCTCGATCAACCATGGTCAACCTCATCAATCTTGTTCAACCATTAATGTAACCATTATTGTAATATTAACGTAACGTTAACATTAATGTAACATCAACCATGGTCAACCATGGTTGGCGACGACCAACCATGATTAAAATTAATGTAATGTGAATGTAACAATGCAACAATCATCAACATTAATGTAACATAAATACATTGTTATATTAATGGTTGACCATGGTTAACCTTAGTCAGCTCTCTTCAACCTCAGTCAACCTCATCAACCATCAAAAACCCTTGACAGCCATGACCAATCATTTTTAACAATGGTTAACCCTTGAAAACCATTTTTAACCATAGTCAGCCGACATGAACGACAATCTACCATGGTTTGCATTTTTGTTTCATGAAAAATATTTTGGTGGTCTTTTGGTATTCTATTATAGTTGTCTTACAATTTTTTTGTTTTAATTGCAGGTTCATGAGATCTTGTGACGTTGGATAGGTTATATGTTACTTGAAATATGGTTGATGAAATTATGTTACTCACCCATTTTTATTTTACCCTTTTCGGGTAAATTTTTGGAGGTGGTGACAACCTAAAAGTAAGATAAAGGTTGCACTTTAGGAGTTGTACTTTTTTCCTCATGTAACTAGGTATTAGTCCCTTAAAATGGATTACATAGACACTAAGTAACATAGTAGAGTGCTTGATAGAAGAAATATGTCCAAGGGTTGGAAGCCCAATGTTTCATTCCCTCAAACATGCTTTCCAATTTAGAAATGGTTCACACTCAGGTCCCTCTAATTATAGTATCTCAATCAACTTAACTCAGGAAACTATTAGGGGAAAATGCTTTTGGTGTCAAAATATAGTATACAATGACCTTGGAAATCATAATTACCACTCTATGTCTGCCCATTATATGCATATCCTAATATAAAGGTACTCTAAGAAACACCATTGGCTTGAATATTTTTCAAAAATGTTTGAAAATGTCACTCATGAGCCCTTTTCACACATATCCTATAAATAAAATATTGCAAGCTGAAACTAAATATCACTTTCAAATATCCCAAAGATATTGAATACTTCAACAATAGGTCCCTTTTTTCATCAATAGTTTGGTGAGCCAACCTCTTAACACATAAGCTATTTTGCCTAACAATGTGGGCACTTCAACCATAAAACATATTTTTACACTAACCCACCATCGTATTACATTTATACACACAACATCATATGCCTCAACAAGAGTAGCACCACCAACCTAATTAATATGCATTGACTCACCAACCTAATTATCATATGTACACACACACACACATTAGAATTCAAATTTCTAGTTGGACATATTATAGGTTTAATTATGATGAACCAAATGAAGAAGAATCAGGGGAAACGAGAGTCTTAGATGGGGAAAAGTTTTCAAATTACAAAGGAGGACCTTTAAATCTAACTAAGAGACCAATTGTGGGGTAGGTGATGGCGGGAAGCAAAGTAAGTAAGTGACAGACATATGTGTCTAGTAAATAAAAAGGGTCAAAGAGCTTGCACTATAGAAGATATTTTCTTAGGGGAATCTATGATTCCCATAATCAAATAGCTCCTTAAGATGTAAAAAATTAATCAAACACTAAAGAAACAATGTAGTCAATTACATAAATCATTCCAACGATTAAGTACTGTGTTTAGGTCGTGCACCAAATAGTTTATGTTTCTATAGATCAATATAAATACCCTAATCAAGTCTTCACTTTATTCAAGGAAAATATTTACGTCGTAAGGCGTTATTATTTGAAAACAACTTTCTTGAGAGCTACGTGTATTATCTTGGACCACTAATATGAAATGTTAGACGATTAAAGCAATTCTGGCCATTAGATCATCAGTCTTGGAAGTTAGCTATAAAAAATTAGTTACACCAACGAACTGTGAAAGACTTGATGGGGAGAGATGATTGCTCGCATCTTTCACTGTGAGCAATCAACCCGATGATCCTGTCCTGCTTTCTCTTACGGTGCCTCTGTTTTTCTTGGTTTGTTTACGATGGTAAGTCATCTCTAGCAGTTCTCTATTTAGGAAGAAGATTGATATGTCTAACCCATGTGATTTAACATTAGCGTCTGAGAAATCAAACAAATTTGAATCAATTTCCGTGAACATGTTATTATTCTTCTATTCATTTCAGCAGTTTCGATCTGTAAGTTGTTTTTTGTCAAACAAAAAAATTTCCTTCAAGATATCATGCTACGTGATTTCAATCGATTTTCAAATCGTACTCCACTCCATTTGGACCGTCATCTTTGGCCGTGCAATTATAAGTACCTTAGCCTGTTTTTATTAATTTTTTTACAAAGCTAATAAGCATCTACGCCAGTTACTGGATTAAATGGAGATTCTCCATTATCAATTTCACTGTCCTTGTTTCTAATTATTCCACTTACTGGATTAAATGGAATTTCTCCATTATCAGTTTCACTGTCCTTCTATCTAATTTTGTGGTTTTTTCTAGTTTCTCCATTATTAGTTTTGTATAATTTTGTTGAACTACAGGTACCTTCTCCATTCTTATTAAATTGCTTTTACTAATCGATAGGCATTTGTGCCTAGTTGCAGGATTAAATGCAATTTCTCTATTATTATTAGTGGAGTTTTTTATCATTATGTTCAGATTCCATAGTGGTTTAATCCACACCATTGTCACATTTGGATTTTGAATTTTACGTTGCCTTTAGTTATCATCTGCAAAAATTTCTCATCCAGTCATTGCTGATTTCAACCGAGTTTATTTCTGTTTCTTGATTTCAGCTCATTGTTTATCGACGTTGATTAAATTTTGAGAGTGCTTGTTATGGATTTTGGTTTTTGGTTTTACCATTAATGTTGAACTCCTAAAATGGTCAGATTTTTTAGGTTTTGGGATTTTTGGTTGTTGTTCCTACAGGGATGTTCTTCCCTCTCATTAGAGGGCAGTTAATTAATTATATAATATTTTTAATAAGTCAATTTATAACTAGTTTCAAGTCTAATTATGTCAAAATAAAGCTAGCATAACTTTTCAATTATAGATAGATGCATTATAAATAAATTAGTGCATGATACAATTGATATTAACAATCCTATTTATTAACTAAAAAAATTTATACAATTGTGATTTAGTTGTTTGAGAATAGTTTGGAATGAGACAAGATGATTTCCAATTAAACGAGACCTTTATTTGGTTATAAATTATTTTATTTTTAACTTTCTGTTAATATGATAATTATTAAAAAAATGAGAAATCGCAAAGAGAAATATTTCCATTATTATATATATATATATATATATATATATATATATATATATATATTACAATTTTATATATTTACTCAAGG
Source organism: Pinus albicaulis (assembly GCA_034641835.2). Taxonomy (NCBI): domain Eukaryota; kingdom Viridiplantae; phylum Streptophyta; class Pinopsida; order Pinales; family Pinaceae; genus Pinus; species Pinus albicaulis. The sequence continues at coordinate 1,116,991,674 of CM076577.1, read as the reverse complement.
AGTCACTCAATGAAAACACCTTTTATCTCGTCCTATAAACTTTCAAGTTTTCTTTTGGATAGGTTTCCAAGCACCCTTAGGTTTTAAGGTTCTTTCAACATTTTTCAAGTAAAGAATCTCTAAACTTCCAATATTTCTTGTGGATAGGTTTTCAAGTTCCCTTCGGTTTTAAGATTTTTCCCATATTTTTCAAGAGAAGAATCTGGTCCTGTGAACTTCAAAGATTTCTTGTGCCAAGATTTGGAGTGTATTATTAGTAGATAATGAAAAAAATCATAGTGAGTAAAGATGGAATTGAAAGATATCAAAGTGCAATCCTTTAATTAATCATTCTGAATGAAGAAACAACTGTGGAATTGATAAAAAAAGCGTTAATATTCGTGGAGGGTAGGGTTGGTTCGTTCCATTTTTTGATCAATTATAATTAGAAAACATTTTTGTGATGCATGTTATTAATTGTTCATGTACACAGGGTGTTAGGTATAGCATTTGGTCTTGGGTCTTTGCCTAAGGCTAGGACTTATGTTACAGTAATGAATTCTTCAGTGATCGGCCATTAGTTATAATAATGAATTCTTCAGTGATTGGCCATTAGTTTGATTTGTTGTCAAAGTTTCTCTCAACTTTATTCTCAATACAATGAAGCAATACAATGAACGAAGCAATGCAATGAAGGATAAGAATAGACATGTTAAGGACACAACTACATGTACCTTTTCGAAATCATTTGAATTTTTCCATGATACAACAATGTAGATACTCTACTTTTTAAGTGTGATTGGCCAATACCTTACAGTAATGAATTCTTCAGTGATTGGCCATTAGTTTGATTTCTTCTCAATGTTTCTCTCAACTTTATTTTCAATACAATGAAGGATAAGATTAGGCAAGTTAAGGACACAACTACATGTACCTTTTGGAGATTATTTGAATTTTTCCATGGTACAACAATGTAGGCACTCTACTTTTTAAGTATACGACCTATTTTGGAGAAATACTAACAAGACATGAAAGAGAATGGGAACTGAACAAGAAAAATGTCTCATAGCATCTGAAGATCAAAATTCAAATTTCAAGATTTTTCTACTCAAGATCAAAATTCAAATTAAAAGAAGTAAAAAATCGTTAATTTTGATTTTATACTCTTTCCTATGTTTTTCTAAGTTCAAATTAGAATAATGAAAAAATCATTTCCTACTCAAGATCAAAATTCAATTAAAAGAAGTAAAAAATCATTAATTTTGATTTTCTATTCTTTCATAAGTTCAAATTAGAATAATGAAAAAATCATTATTTTTTATCCAAATTAGAATAACGAAAAAAACATTATTTTTTATCTCCTAGTCTTTCCTATGCTACCTTACGGCGTTTCCTTTGCAACATGTGGTGCAATTGCTAGTATATTCTATTATTGAAACTTGATGTAACCAAACAAGTCTTAGTATATATTTAAGGGTTGTATGATCAACTATTAATAGGGTGGAAAAGGTCCATTATATAGATGAGTGAAAGGAAAAAATATAAAATAAGAAGTATAGGCTAATGGGCAATGAAGGTCCCAAAGAATTGTAGATATCTCTCTCATGCGCCCTCCCTTCTTTGGTAGACACATTGATAAGGACACCTAGCTAAACTACCACGTAGGTTAATTTTCCTTCAAGTTCAAATCAATTACTTAGGGGAACTTAAGTGGTTAAACTGAAATTGATTGCAATAACATCTTCAGTACCAACCTTGAATTACACACTTTAGAGAGCATGCCTACTATGAAATCGATTCTAGCCATGTGCAAGAGAAAGGATTCTAAGGTACATTAAATGCCAATCATTATGACTCAATGCGAGATGACTATGTGGACTGATTTACATGCATATGCCCAATGTATTATCCTAACTACGTATTTTTTTACTCTAGTGCACTTCTATGTTATATTGAGCAGCCAAATTTAGGTGGAAACATGAAACAAGCATATACTTTAGTTTTGTTGAATGTGCACATGAGGTGTGTATTACTTCCAAATAAAAATACTTTAAACAACAACAAATTTTAATAAAATGAAATTCAAATGAGTAAGAAATTTAACAAAAAATATATATACATAAATATTTAACAAAAAAAAATCTTCATTTATGTCTAATTTTAAAAGTGAAATAAACCTACAAAATGTATATATCGAAATGATAGATAATGTACTTCATATTGGTCTTTCAAAAGGCAATAGTTTCAAATAAGAAAGGTACAAAAAGTAGGAAAAATAGTAGAATATTAAAATGACTCTTTTTTTTCACCAACTCATATGCCTAACTCTAAATAAATAGCCTTGTACAACACTAAAATATAATCTATAGTATGGAAAAAAAATAAAACAAAATATAAAGATCGAAAATTGTAAGAAAGGGCTTCCCTCATAAATCCAAAACTAGGACAAATACTAAGTTAGGAGAGTTTGCTTCTCTTTACCCAAGATTCATCTATGGAAATATTTCTAAATGCTAACATGCAAGGTAAGGTTCTATCATATAGCTTACTACAATGGAAATCTAAAAATGTAGTCTTAAAAAATTCAAACAATTCAAGATAATAGAGATGCCAAGATAATTCTCTCAATTCTAAATGATATTGTCAATGAAAACACTTTATATATAGCACACGAACTCAAAAAAAAAGTTAAAAATCCTAAAAGAAAATGATTAAAAAAATAGAAAAAAATCCAAAAAATGGAATATTTTCAATTATTGACCCAATACAAAAACTTAACCTACTTACATTGACCCCTGTAAGAACCACATGTAAAAGATACATTGAAAATGCTTATACTACCCCAAATCACTGTCAACAAAAAGTTGAAATTTAGCCTCTTATATAAATATAAATATAAAGTTTTTTAATTCACTGTAACGTACACACAACTGTTTACAAACATACATATTTCTCGCCACTTTACAAAAGGATTGCTGGCCACTTTTCCAAAGGAAATTTAGAAAGAAGAGGTAAACATTACATTAATGACTAATTTAAACTCCTCATTATTCGAACTCCTCACTATTTAAACTAATATTAACCATCAATTCTCATCATGACATTATTTTCCTCCTGTCTTGGAGCAACCGCATGCCAACTTTATCGCTTCTTCTTCTCGGAGATGACCATGGCCGTCTCCGGGGCTCCTGAGCAACCCAAAAGATGCCAACTTTATCGCTTATTCCCGCTGAGATGACCATGGCCGCCTCCCCGGGCTCCTAGGAGCTTAACCCGCATGCCAACTGACGTCTTATTCTGCCGGAGATGACCGTGGCCGTCTCCCCGGGCTCCTGAGCCAACCCACTATGCCAACTTTATCGCTCTTATTCTCGGCTGAGATGACCGTGCCTGCCTCCCGGCTTGGAGCAGAACCCAAGATAACTTTATCGCTCTTCTTCTCATTCGGAGATGATTATGGCCGTCTCCCCGGGCTCAAGCTGCGTAACACCTCTTAGGTAACTTTATCGCCTCCTTATTTCCGCTCTGGAGATGACCCCAGTATGCCAACTTCATCGCTCTTCTTCTGCTGGAGCTGACCATGGCCGTCTCCTGGGCTCGGAGCAGAACCCAGTATGCCAACTTTATCGCCCTTATTCTGCTGGAGATGACCGTGGCCGCCTCCTGGGCTCGGAGCAGAACCCAGTATGCCAACTTTATCGCCCTTATTCTGCTGGAGATGACCGTGGCCGCCTCCTGGGCTCGGAGCAAAACCCAGTATGCCAACTTTATCGCCCTTATTCTGCTGGAGATGACCGTGGCCGCCTCCTGGGCTCGGAGCAGAACCCAGTATGCCAACTTTATCGCCCTTATTCTGCTGGAGATGACCATGGACGCCTCCTGGGCTTGGAGCAGATCCCAGTATGCCAACTTTATCGCCCTTATTCTGCTGGAGATGACCATGGCCGGCCCCCCGGGGGCTCCTGAGTGCAACCCGCATGCCTTATTGCTCTTTTCAGCTGGGCCGGGCTGCCGACAAGGGACGCGAGGCTGGACCAACTACGAAGATTCACAGGACGAGAATCAAAGTTATTCGCTTCGTGAAACCCGGCGTCGTATGGCCGCAACGCAGAGAAGAAGGAGATCATAATCGGGGAGCGATTGAGCATCCGTTTTTCATCATAGAGCCTTGTTAAGGCATAAAACATATATAGCAGATGTAGAAGTACAGAGATAGTAGATGAACGATATGATAACAGATCAGTTTTAACACAGATCAGTTGTGCGTGCGTATTCACTGCCTTCACCGTTGGCGTAATTCTGATCAAACCGTTGGCGTAATTCTGATCAAACAAGCGCGGTTGAGGTTGTCACGCAGAGATCAGATGAGGAATTCATTCATAAAAACGAATAAGAGAATTACTAAATTAGAATCTCTCCGATTTGGGTTTACAAATGAATTAGATGGCTATTTATTCCGAAGGCTCTCGAGGAATTTCTGAAAGAGAACTCGTTTCTAGATATTTGGGGGAGGTTGAGTTATCAATTGTAGAAATTTATCTCAACATTCATTTCAAGATATTTGGAGGAAATCGAGAGAAATAAACTCAATTTTAGGAATCTATTTTAACATTTTCTTCTAGATATTTGAAAGAAGTTAAGAGAAATTCTCTCAATCCTATGAATCTATCATTACTTCTTAATCTACAATAAATTCTAAAAATTTCCATAAAATCTAAATTTTTCTAAATTTTCTAAATTAAATAAATACATAAATACAAAATAAGAAGTTGAGAAAAATCATCTCAATTCTAGTAATCTCTCCTAGCACTTCTTTCTCGATATTTGGAACAAGTTAGAGAAATCCTCTCAATCCTATGAATCTATCATTACTTCTTAATCTATAATGCATTCTAAAAGTTTTCATAAAATCTAAAATTTTCTAAATTTTGTAAATTAAATAAATACAAAATAAGAGATGCATAGGTTGTAATATAGAGTACTCTATAATAAGACTTTTTGGAAAGGGATGAGATGTTGCCATGCATTATGATCATACATAATATGACAAATGTAAGGAATTCATTAAAGTTGTAGAAGTAAAAAATAATAGGTTGTAGAATTGAGAATCCATACAATTGAGAATTCTCACAACTATATGTAACACCATGAGCTTAATACTATGACTCACCAAGACCAAGTACTCATAACCACAACTGTTAACCATAATTGTTGACACAACCTCAATATTTATCTCACAAAATAAACATTTGAAAATTTAGATGTTCTTTAGTTATTGGTTTCATAATGACATAGGGGAAAATAATAATTTGCATCGACTTTAATAATAATATATGACAAATATTCACTACCTTTAATTCATTTTGGCGATAATTTAACTTAAAATGATTGATTCAAAAATATTGATTTCAATAAAAATACAATGATACATAAAATACAAGCTCGTTACAATATATCCTAGTGTCATCATTCATGGAATATTTCAAGAAAATGATATTGGTCAATTACATTAGTTTTAGCAATATTAATTAGTTGCGTTACTTTGAGTGATAATGCATTTCAAAATGATTAGTTATCTCCACAGAGATTAACTAACCTATATCAAATATATTGTGGTAATTTAAGGGATAATGTTGTAAAATTTGTTACTAATAATGCAAAAATTCAACCACAACAATTCAACCACAAGATACAATAGGGAATATACATTCATACATATATGGAAGAAAAAAAATAGAGAGTAATTATAGAGTCGTTAATATAGGTTTGGTTTAACTAATATACAAAATTATTTAACTAATATGCAAACTGATATTTTTCTAGGATTAGGTGAGATTCTAATCTCTTGTTGTTTAAAATGTGTTTTTTTAATGGATAAATAGGTCCAACACTCTAAAAAAACACATATTCTTATCTTATTTAAAATGTGTGTTTGAATGAATAAATAGATTCAACACCCTAAAAACACCTCAATTCATTTGAACTTTGCCAATCAAACAACTCAAATATTTAAATATATTATTTTTCAATCAAAGAGTTTAAATATATGATTTTTAAAAATATCTACTAAACTTTGCCAAAATTGAAAGGAAATATGATTTGCCAATCAAAAAGCTTAAATATATGATTTTTAAAAATATCTACTAGACTTTGCCAAAATTAAAGAGAAAAAATCAGCAAAAAAAGGAAAAAAAAAAGTCATTTTATCGATTAGTTAGGTTACACTATTAATATATGGTCCAGAATAAGAAGTTGTGACTTGTAACTTCCTTTGTTGATTGACCTAGTACAATCGATTCACCAACTAAACTACCTCATTGAAGGTTAATTTGCAAAGAAGTGTAACTATAAAATACCCAGAATTAAGGAATTATGAATATAGCATTATTAATTGGAAGCATGACATACTATGAGTATTGGGATGTGAAATTATCAAACTGAAATGAAATTTTAATAGCTTCCAAATTCTATTAAGAAATTGAAAGATTATATCTCATTGATTATGTCTCATTTGTTTTATTTTAGTGCCGTTGGAAAGAAAAAAAAAAAAAATCACTGATTTCAATAATGAAATGGAAAACTGCATATATTTAAAAGAAAAGATGATATAAAATATAGTGGAAATTGATCAAAAATATTATAGAAAACAATATTTTTTTCTATATTTTGTTTTCAAATATTAAAATATATATATCAATTATTGATCATAACTAAAATATACTTTAAGATATACTGGTACAATTTCATAAAAAAATGAAGATTATATGTGAATTTTATTGCATTTCATTTATGAAGAGAATGAGATTAAAAAGTATACAATAACATGAAACTTTATTAAAAATAATATAATAAAAGACATAAATATGACAAAAATAAAATATGCAGAAATACGAAAATATGATGTAAAAGAAATTTTGAGAAAGCTCACTATGTCATATAAATATAACTTTCTAAGCTCTCACCTTCTCTTATAATTTCGTATTTACATATAATAAATGATTTTTTCAAAGAATAATCATATCTAATTAGTTTGGTAGAAATCATTTAATTGAATGGAGAGGTGCATTCTATAACCTAGTATGACCCCATGTGTAAGTATGTCACGTCTTCAAAGAATAATAATTTTTTTTTACTAATGTCGGCCAAAACATTATCTTGAATCTTAAATTATATATAACTTTTTATTTTTATTAATGGATTATGATTAATTATTAAATACAACTATGTATTATTATATCAAATTTGAATGGATAGTAAATTATCTCATGCATTTAATATTTCCTTTATGATATATCTGAATTTGAATGGATCATAAATTTATCGTTAACAAAAGAATTAACCACATTGAAATTCCAAATTAGGTAAAACATTAAAGATCTTTACTTACATTTCCTAAAGCTAATAACATCTCCTAAATCAAAGGAAAAAGGTTAATTCAACACAAAGAATAGAAAACCTTGCCCTAAAATCTTTTATTATTTATATTGATTAAATATTGTAAAATGAATTTTTAAAGGGAAAACGTTGTCGTATGGATATATTAAAATTTTTAAGGACATAAATTTTTTCACATCAAAATTCTAATATTTGAAAATATTAATTTGATTTAGTTTTATTATAAAAATTTTTATCATGCCATAAAAAAATTATTAAATATAATATTAATATTATTAAATTTAATAACTTTGGATTAATACAATATGAAATTTAATATGAAATTTATTTTTTTATATTATAATATATATTAACATATCATGATATACATTAAATCTGGATATATATATGGAGGGAAGAACAAAGACATAAAGTGACAGGTCGAAAGATAGCAGCAGTGACAAGCGAGAGATGGAGATAAAATGAAGAAGAAATACATAGAAATATAAGAGTGGAGAGAGAAAGAGAGAGAGAGAGAGAGAGAGAGAGAGAGAGATGGAGAGAGTGTGTGTATGTTGTGGGGTGAGATAGAGAGACAAAGAAGGAGAGATGGAAGGAACGTGGAAGAAAATGAGAGATGAGGGAGAGAGGGAGATAGTGACAATGTTGGAGGGTTAAGGTAGAGAGAGAGTGTGGGGGAGAGAGACAAAGGTAGGTGATATATAAAGGGAGAGAGAGGAAGGAATAGAGATAGAACATGAGATGGAGAAGGAGAGAGGGAGGGAGAGAAAAATAGAGGGAGTTAAGAAGAATTACACACAGAGAGAAAGGTGGAGAGGGAGAGTGGGAGTGATAAGGGAGATAGTGAGGGAGGGAGAGAGGAGAGGTGGAGGGAATAGAGATGGATGAGGGAGAAATAAAGTGAAGGGGAAGAGAGAGGGAGAGGAAGAAGGAGGGAGAGATATATAGATATGGAGAAATAATGTGTATGTTTTGGAGGTGATATAGAGTGACAAAAGAGAGGTAGAGGGAGAGAGATATCTAGATGGGAGGTGAAGAGAGGGAAGAAGTGAGAGATAGAGAGAGGGAGAGAGAGGTAGCTATATATCGAGAGAGTGTGTTTGTTTGTGTTTGGTGGGGTTAGATAGGGAGACAAAGAAGAGATGGAGGGAGATATAGATATAGACAAAGAAGAGATGGAGGAAGATATAGATACAGATGGAGGTCGGAGAGAGGGAAGAATATTTCTTGTACTATAAGCATTGATTTTAGTGTGGATGATGATTTATAATAATATTTTATTGCTTGCACTAGATGCATTGATTTCAGTTTAGATGTTGATTTCTAATCCTATTTGATTTCAGTTTAGATGTTGATTCTAATCCTATTTTATTTATTTCTCTAGATGCATTGGTTTAAGCATAGATGGTGATTTCTAATCTTATTTTATTGCTTGCGCTAAATGAATTTATTTTAATGTACATGTTGATTCCTAATTATATTCAATTTATGGAGGTCGGAGAGAGGGAAGAATATTTCTTGTACTATAAGCATTGATTTTAGTGTGGATGATGATTTATAATAATATTTTATTGCTTGCACTAGAAGTATTGATTTCAGTCTGATGTTGGTTTCTAATCTTATTTTATTTCTTACATTATATCCATTGATTCTAGTGTAGATGTTATTTTCTAATCCTATTTGAATGCTTGCATCAGATGGATTATATACTCCTAATCTTAAGACTGTAAATTATTAAAAATATTTTTCAATGTTAGATGGATGGGGAAGAGAGGGAAGAAGATTTATTGCACTAGATGCATTGCTTTCAGTGTAGATGATGATTTCTAATACTATTTGATTTCTTGCAATAGATACATTTATTTCATTGTAGATGTTGATTTCTAATTATATTTTATTTCTTGCACTAGATGCATTTATTTATATGTATATGATTTCTAATCCTATTTGATTGCTTGCACTCAATGCATTGATTTTAGTGCAGATTTTGGTTTCTAATTATATTTGATTGTCTGCACTAGATGCATTGATTTAAGTGTAGATGTGGATTTCTTAGTCCTCTTTCATTTCTTGCACTAGATGCATGGATTTCAGTGTAGATGTGGATTTCTAAGCCTATTATATTGTTTGCATTAGAGGCATGGATTTCAATGTAGATGTGGATTTATATTCCTATTTGATTCCTTGCACTACATGCAATGATTTTAGTGTAGATGTTGATCTCTAATTTCATTTGATTACTTGGACTAGATGCATTGATTTCAGTGTAGATGTTTTCTAATCCTACTTGATTTCTTTCATTAGATGCATTAGATGTTGTTAATATTGAGGTTGGACATTATTAAAATATATAGTTGCAAGATATATTTAGTAATACATAGAGGGACACTATTAAAAAATAAGTAGGTGTCAAACGTTGCAATACCTAGAATTAAAATGAAAAACATGGGCATAATCAATCCTCATGCAAAGTGCAAATTAACCCTTGACAAGATTGTGTCCCTTATTAATTACCAACTAATTACTAATAGAAAATTACATATATTCAAATATTCAAAATTGCATATATTCAAAATTACATATAGAGTAATTGCATACAACAATATATTCAAAATATATATAAGAGGAAAATGTTTATTTATAAATATAAAAAAAATCAAAATATTCGTGAAGGAGATATGATAATTGTTTGCAAAAACAAATAATGTAAATATTTATAAATATGGTCATTTATTTAAAAAAATTCAAAAATACATTGTTTCTTGACTTTGAAAAATAGAATATAGATAAAACAAAATCATCAAAATATTCTTAAAGGATAGAAATTATTTCAAACATAAAACAAAGAAACAAATTATTTCAAGAGTAATCTTGACACACTAAATTATTAAAATTACTCTTCAAGATATATTTTGTAATATTTGGAGGGACACTATTTAGAATTAATTAGTTGTCAAAAGTTGTGATACATAAAGTTAAATGAAATAATGTGCAATATAAATCCTCCAAACTATTTACAAATTGACCCCCTTCTTCATCACCAACTAATTATTAATAAACAATTACATACGCATATAACAATATATCACAAATAATTGTAACATTCACAAACATTACCATCCAAATCCAAAAACATACACACAAAACCACCCAAAGTATCCAAACATAGACTTACAAACCATTAGAGGAAAGATGCGGGACCAAAATAAAGAAGATATTATATGGTTGTGCCAAGCAAAGAAAACATAGTGTGAATTTTGAATTTTATCTCAAACATATAAGAATCTAAAAATGTGACATTGTTTTCCTCAAGCAAAACCAATTTAGATCCATATAACATCAAATAAAATCCCTAGAGGTGTAAACCGTAAATTTGATCCCTCTAGGCTCATAATATTAGACTTTGGCCATTTTAAATATTAAACTCGAAAAATATTTAAAATTTATATTATTTTAAAATTTATACAAAAGAGGTTTAGATTTAAATTTAAATTTCATTTTGTAAAACTTTTCTCAAATAGGGAAACGTACATAAAAGTTTTTCAAAGACACAAATTATGATGAGATAATTAGGAAAACACACTATTACACTACACGAAAAATGATTCTTAAAATATACATTTATTTTTAAATACATACGAACATTTAAATTCCACAAGGAAAAATTTCCACAAATTACACAATGGGCAAAGTCCATAAAATATTTTCCAATACAAAATTTATATTGAGATACCATTCTCAATCGGAGTACTCTTTAAGGGATGCAAAGACGTATTCTGCTGTAACAGGAAGCTCATTACATACGAGAAGTATATATGATCTTTATTCAAACGGAGCTGGTTTATTCAAACTTAGCTGGTTGGATACATAAACTTAGCTGGTTGGATACATAGATGCGTTGTTGCGTAGCCTTAGATGTTTATTAGATACTTATCAATTTTTATGGCAAAATATGAAAAAGTCAAAGTTAGAGCACGAGCAACTAAATTCTACAAATATTATCAAAGATTTAGAGCTCTCCATAGACAATGAAGGAATTATGCAATTTTAAATTCAATTTCCTTGTGCACCCGGCCCTCCATGCAAATGTATTTCAGTTCTCCTTTTTCCTTTTCGTTCCTCCTCCGCTCCCCACCAATACTCAGAATGTTCGCGTCCTCCACTTGAACCGTTGCAGGAAACAACAACACACATCACAACAAAACTTTAGCAAATGGCCAAAACAGGAGAAAAAAAGGGCAAATTTTGATGATCTGGAAGGAAATTTGAGTGCAACGAGATACCTTGACGTTGTTGAATTTAAAGTGGGGCATATCAATTATAACGACACTTCCAGTCGAGTGGGGAGCGGGGATTTTTGGGAGCGTGGCAAGATTTTCTTTATATAAGTTTTTTAACATTTTTAAAATAATAAATTTAAATTATTAAATTTATAAACAACCATAGACAATATGGTATGAACTTGGTTAAACGATGCTTAGTGATGGTTTGCCTAGCATAATTTGAACCATGGTCAACCATAGTCATTTATAGTTAAATTTTGAAAACCATGGTTAACCACGATCACCCATGGTCATCTATATTTAACCATAGTCAACCTTTATCAAACAAGGTTAGCCATAGCCATACAAGCTCAACCATGGTCACCATGGTCAACACATAGTCATGAAGTTAAATATGGTCGACATGGTCACATTTAGTCCACCAAAATTTAACATCTACATCCTTGGTTAACCAAGCTAATAATGCTCAGAACCATGGTAATCATGGTAAACCATGATTGACAATGGCCAATTAAGGTGGACCATGGTAAACCGAAGTCAGTCTAAGTCAATCAGTCTACCTCGATCAACCATGGTCAACCTCATCAATCTTGTTCAACCATTAATGTAACCATTATTGTAACATTAACATTAATGTAACATCAACCATGGTCAACCATGGTTGACGACGACCAACCATGATCAAAATTAATGTAATGTGAATGTAACAATGTAACAATCATCAACATTAATGTAACATAAATACATTGTTATATTAATGGTTGACCATGGTTAACCTTAGTCAGCTCTCTTCAACCTCAGTCAACCTCATCAACCATCAAAAACCCTTGATAGCCATGACCAATCATTTTTAACAATTGTTAACCCTTGAAAACCATTTTTAACCATAGTCAGCCGACATGAACGATAATCTACCATGGTTTGAATTTTTGTTTCATGCAAAATATTTTGGTGGTCTTTTGGTATTCTATTATAGTTTTCTTACAAATTTTTTGTTTTAATTGCAGGTTCATGAGATCTTGTGACGTTGGATAGGTTATATGTTACTTGAAATATGTTTGATGAAATTATGTTACTCACCCATTTTTATTTTACCCTTTTCGGGTAAATTTTTGGAGGTGGTGAAAACCTAAAAGTAAGATAAAGGTTGCACTTTAGGAATTGTACTTTTTTCCTCGCGTAACTAGGTATTAGTCCCTTAAAATGGATTACATAGAAACTAAGTAACATATAGTGCAGAGCGTCGATAGAAGAAATAAATGTCCAAGGGTTGGAAGCCATTCAATGTTTCATTCCTCAAACATGCTTTCCAATTTAGAAATGGTTCACACTGTGTCCCTCTAATTATAGTATCTCAAAATCAACTTAACTCAGAAAATATTAGGGAAAATGCTTTTGGTGCTTGCAAAATATAGTATACAATGACCTTGGAAATCATAATTACCACTCTATGTCTGCCCATTATATGCATATCCTAATATAAAGGTACTCTAAGAAACACAATTGGCTTGAATATTTTTCAAAAATGTTTGAAAATGTCACTCATGAGCCCTTTTCACACATATCCTATAAATAAAATATTGCAAGCTGAAACTAAATATCACTTTCAAATATCCCAAAGATATTGAATACTTCAACAATAGGTCCCTTTTTTCATCAATAGTTTGGTGAGCCAACCTCTTAAAACATAAGCTATTTTGCCTAACAATGTGGGCACTTCAACCATAAAACATATTTTTACACTAACCCACCATCGTATTACATTTATACACACAACATCATATGCCTCAACAAGAGTAGCACCACCAACCTAATTAATATGCATTGACTCACCAACCTAATTATCATATGTACACACACACACACATTAGAATTCAAATTTCTAGTTGGACATATTATAGGTTTAATTATGATGAACCAAATGAAGAAGAATCAGGGGAAACGAGAGTCTTAGATGGGGAAAAGTTTTCAAATTACAAAGGAGGACCCTTAAATCTAACTAAGAGACCAATTGTGGGGTAGGTGAGGGTGGGAAGCAAAGTAAGTAAGTGACAGACATATGTGTCTAGAAAATAAAAAGGGTCAAAGAGCTTGCACTATAGAAGATATTTTCCTAGGGGAATCTATGATTCCCATAATCAAATAGCTCCTTAAGATGTAAAAAATTAATTAAACGCTAAAGAAACAATGTAGTCAATTACATAAATCATTCCAACGATAAAGTACTATGTGTTTAGGTCGTGCACCAAATAGTTTATGTTTCTATAGATCAATATAAATACCCTAATCAAGTCTTCACTTTATTCAAGGAAAATATTTACGTCGTAAGGCGTTATTATTTGAAAACAACTTTCCTGAGAGCTACGTGTATTATCTTGGACCACTAATATGAAATGTTAGACGATTAAAGCAATTCTGGCCATTAGATCATCAGTCTTGGAAGTTAGCTATAAAAAATTAGCTACACCAACGAACTGTGAAAGGCTTGATGGGGAGAGATGATTGCTCGCATCTTTCACTGTGAGCAATCAACCCGATGATCCTGTCCTGCTTTCTCTTACGGTGCCTCTGTTTTTCTTCGTTTGTTTACGATGGTAAGTCATCTCTAGCAGTTCTCTATTTAGGAAGAAGATTGATATGTCTGACCCATGTGATTTAACATTAGCGTCTGAGAAATCAAACAAAGTTGAATCAGTTTCCGTGAACATGTTATTATTCTTCTATTCATTTCAGCAGTTTCGATCTGTAAGTTGTTTTTTGTCAAACAAAAGGATTTCCTTCAAGACATCATGCTACGTGATTTCAATCGATTTTCAAATCGTACTCCACTCCATTTGGACCGTCATCTTTGGTCGTGCAATTATAAGTACCTTAGCCTGTTTTTATTAAAAATTTTACAAAGCTAATAAGCATCTACGCCAGTTACTGGATTAAATGGAGATTCCCCATTATCAATTTCACTGTCCTTTCTAATTTTTCCACTTACTGGATTAAAT